>JACXGJ010006386.1:0-34606 GCA_016801105.1 Esox niger | reverse complement strand
GTGTGTGTGTGTGTGTGTGTGTGTGTGTGTGTGTGTGTGTGTGTGTGTGTGTGTGTGTGTGTGTGTGTGTACAGTGAAGAAGTCTATTTGGGACCGCCAGGCTTCCTTTGTGGTGTCAATTAAATACTGCATGAGACAGTGCACTAAAAGCCTGTCCCATGAGAAAAGCAGTGCTCTGTGCGTGTGTGCGTTTGTGCGTTTGCGAGAGTGTGTGCATGTGTGTATGTATTTGTATCTGTGTGTTTGTGTGCACTGACATGTCAGCATGCAATGCTTTGATTCCATTTGATGTCCCAGCCTGGTCAAAAGACCCAGTTCCTGTCTCTCTATGCCTACTTCCTGTCTCAACAAAGATGCTCTCCAGACATTTGGCCCATCAAGCACTGATGGAATATAAGTGGACATGCAGTTGTGGCTACACTGATGGCTACAGTTTTTAATAACTTTTATGAATAAGCTACTTAAACGCTTTAAAATATATATATCTTTTATATGCCTCATTATAAAGGCTCCTACATGTTTATAGGAAGTTATAAAGTGCTATGTGTTGCAGAGTTAAACTCTTTTGGTTTGCAGGGAAAACCTCATCTTGGACATTTCACTACCATTATATTACACGTTGCCAATTCACCCAAATGAAGGACAAAGCTAGGATCCCCGGGGCTAGAACCGACAACCGAGGCCATCTTTACTTGACCAAGCTAGGCTATAGTAGTGCCATGCATTCTGTCTATATCAATGTTATCCCTGACAACAACATGTCTACTTCTCAGGCAAGGAGCAGCTGACTCGCACATAAACACATGCTATTCCGCATATAAACCGGAACATGTTGTTTCTTAAGTCCCTGTCTACAACGCACCAACTGAACAAAGCTGGAACGTGGCGTAGCCTAATTAGGCCACATTGTAGATGCCTCTATGTGGCACGAAGCAGTATGTACAGCAATGGCTGCGATAGTTACGCATCTGTGTAAAGGACTGTTTGGTGATGTACATTACTGTAAGTGTGGGTGCAGTACATGACTCACTACTGTATATTTCTCACTATTTACTACTGTGAATACATGTCTCACTATTTACTACTATGAATACATGTCTCAATATTTACTACTGTAAATACATGTCTCACTATTTACTACTATGAATACATGTCTCACTATTTACTACTGTAAATACATGTCTCACTATTTACTACTATGAATACATATCTCAATATTTACTACTGTAAATACATGTCTCAGAATTCAATACAGCAAGAACGTCTCATTATTCACTATTGTAAATACATGTCTCACTATTCAATGCTTTAAATACATGTCTCACTATTCAATACTTTAAATACATGTCTCACTATTCACTACTATAAATACATGTCTCACTATTCCCTACTTTAAATACATGTCTCACTATTCAATACTTTAAATACATGTCTCACTATTCACTACTATGAATACATGTCTCACTATTCACTACTGTAAATACATGTCTCACTATTCACTACTGTAAATACATTACTACTACTGTAAGTTGCTCTGAATAAGTCACTGCAGCAAATTTAGACACATTTTTTAATCTTAAATACACAGAAAGAAAATGTCTGCAACAGAAGGATGATCAGTTTAAAAGACAGCATCTTTATAGTCATGGTTCTGTAGGGTTCTGAGAGGGTCTGTATGGTTCATTGGGTTTCTGTGTGGTAGATCATTCTGATCTGAAGGGTATAGGCAGCACAGTGCTGGAAATACACATGAAGGCAGTATGGTTCAGCTCCACTAGCATCTCAGTAGACAATTTGAAGCAGCAGCTGGTTGGAGTTAGGTGGCGTCGTCCCTGTGGGGATAACACGCAAAGTATGCACTGCAATGCCAAAGTCATGATGGCCACACCAATAGCCAGCCGGCTACACTCCTTATTTGCTATTACAGTACAGTCGTATCCTCCCAAAATGAGTTCCCTAATTAGAAAATGAGAATATATAACGAGGGCAAGTGAATAAGAAGCACAGTGTAAGACAGGTTGGGTCTGAGAGGGCTTCACCCAGGCATTAGCAAAAAGGGGCGAGTACGGTGTTAGCAGGGATCACATTCACACCAGTACGGTGTTAGCGGTGATCACATTCACACCAGCACAGTGTTAGCAGGGTTCACATTCACACCAGTACGGTGTTAGCAGGGATCAGATTCGAACCAGTACGGTGTTAGCAGGGATCACATTCACACCAGTACGGTGTTAGCGGTGATCAGATTCACACCAGTACGGTGTTAGCAGGGATCAGATTCACACCAGTACGGTGTTAGCGGTGATCACATTCACACCAGTACGGTGTTAGCAGGGATCAGATTCACACCAGTACGGTGTTAGCAGTGATCACATTCACGCCAGTACGGTGTTAGCGGTGATCACATTCACGCCAGTACGTTGTTAGCGGTGATCACATTCACGCCAGTACGTTGTTAGCGGTGATCACATTCACGCCAGTACGGTGTTAGCGGTGATCACATTCACGCCAGTACGGTGTTAGCGGTGATCACATTCACGCCAGTACGTTGTTAGCGGTGATCACATTCACGCCAGTACTGTGTTAGCGGTGATCACAGGTGTGTTAGGTGGGATGTTTAAATGATGCAGTATTAACATGAACAGAGACTCTGGATGAATGGTAAAAATTAATCTTCTCCTCCCTCTTTTCCCATCTTACATACCTTTCCTGCGCCTTTATCCTCCCATCGTTCATCCCTCTCCTCGTGCTCCTCTCTCCCCACCCTCTTTCATCCCTCTGCTCCAGCTCCTCTCACTCCTCCCTCTTTTATTCCTCTTCTCCTTTCTTTCACACCTCTCCTGCGCCTTTATCCTCCCATCTTTCATCCCTTTCCTCCTCCTCCTTTCTCCGCTTCCTCTTTCATCCCTCTCCTCCTGCTCCTCCTTGTCCTTCTCCTCCTCCTCTTGCTGTGTCAGTATCTTCGTGATGATTCATATCATTACAGTGGCCTCATTGAATCAGCTGCGTTTCTAGTGGTAACAGGAGACGAGACGCTTCCTATTTTTAACACCAGGCATACAGGAGTGCATGTGTCTGTGTGTTGTCAGTGTCTGTGTGTTGTCAGTGTGTGCTTGGGCTTTGGGTGTGTGTGTGTGTGTGTGTGTGTGTGTGTGTGTTGTCAGTGTGTGCTTGGGATATGGGTGTGTGTGTTGTCAGTGTGTGCTTGGACTTTGGGTGTGGTGTGTGTGTGTGTCTGTGTGTTGTCAGTGTGTGCTTGGGATATGGGTGTGTGTGTTGTCAGTGTGTGCTTGGACTTTGGGTGTGGTGTGTGTGTGCCCGTGTGTGCGCATGTTTGTCCTTGTCGGTGCATCCATGCTTTTGTTCTGAAATGTTCGTGTGTGCGCGCGTGCGTGCGTGCGTGCGTGCGTGCACGCAATGGGAACGAGTGAGCAAGTCTTTTGTGGGAGATCTGAATGTCCTTGGTGTGGACGTACCTCGTTGTGGAACGGCAAGCACACACTACGCCGGGCGCAACACACTCTACAAGGTGTATTAGACAAGCAGAACTTTTTCACTCACTCAGCCAGCTGGACAGGCAGGCCTACAGAAGGCAAGCAGTGTGTTGTAACACTAGAGAAGGACGTGAAGAGATGAGGATGGTCTCATTGTCCCAGTGCTGACTGAAGAGGTATCATTCTGTACCCCCGAGTGTCATGCAGTGTCCGTCGTATCGACTGACTCGCTCTAGATGTCCTGTTCTTCTGGTGTTACCAGGGGACTCTGGGTCCAGCTGAACGTCCTCTGCATGTAATTATATCTGTACTGTAACAGAGGTCGTTCATGGAGCCACAGTTGAGATCCAGAGCTGGCCTGGCTGAGACCTGAAAACTTTGTGTCAGATCCCCTCTCCAAGATCTCACCTACGGCTTTAGCTCTGTGGACTAACACTGTAAAGTTCAATTTGTAATTAACTTTCCCAGCTCACAGCTCTCATTTGCTCTCTGTGAGTGACACGACTGCACCCGTCCCCAAACCGGCTCAGGGATATTCTTCCTTTCCAGGAAGCCTCCGGCAGTTATGGTGGCTACATAACCAGGGCGACACAGGGCCGCCTCCACCATTCCCTCACAACAGCCGACATCCAGTAATCTCCAGACCGCTTCGAGCTGAATGTCTGGTGTAACTGGCAGCACCGGGCTACCGATTTGGATCAGTAGATTCTTGGATTTACTATCGCACCAACACTGTAATCATCCTTCTAAAGTGCTATATGGTGTATCTGGCTTCAGTGGATTTGAATTGGCCAACAGACCACTGAAGACAGTTGGAACAGGACAGATCTGACCGGGGCCATGGATGTTGACTGGAGTGAATCCAACTAGAGTTCCTGCTGATGGAATATCGTGCCTCAGCGGATGAGTAGAATGGCGTGGAGTCTAATTCCACCACAATGTCTCTCTCAAGGGCAACAACACGCATTGAACCGTGACAAACCAACGTCCCAGCTGTCATCCACCCCCTCCACCTTCCACCCTAGATTCAGAGGTCCCGGGGATTGTCACTGCTGTGCAGGTATGTGTGGTACCAGGCTGGATCACCATGCATGAGGGACATGAGGAAAGAGAGGAAGAGGGGTGAAGGAAGAGTGGAGGAGGGGAGCAGAGGAGAGGGATGAGAGGAGGAGAGAAAGGAGAGAAGGAGGGGGGAAGGAGAGAAGAGGACAGGGAAGAGACGAAAAGAGGATGAGAAGATGAGAGAGAAGAGGAGCAGAGAAGATGAGGGAAGAGGGGAAAAAAAGGAGGGAAGAGAAGAGGGGAAGAGAGAAAAGAGAGGAGAAGAGCGTGCTATATTTAGAATGACTAACTCACAGCCAAAAAATATTCAGTTTTCAATCTCCAGTCCTTGGGCTGAGATATACTGACATTCTCTCTTTTCACTATTCTTTCACTTCCATCTCCCTCCTTCTTTTTTAACTCTGTTTTCCCCTCACTCTTTTTAAATTTCTCTGTCTCTGCCTTCTCCCACTGAGTGAGTTACAGGCCCTCCGTGACTCACTAGCTGTTCCAGCACAACACTAATGATGCAGACAGTCAACCCATCGTCTCTGTTCTAAGACCAAAGCTTTTCCAAGGAGCTTGCTGTTTTTCTACTAATGTGCACGGCCTCATGAGAGTGTGTGAGAGGGCGCACACGTGCGTGCGTGCGCGTGCGTCTCTGCGCGTCTCTCGCGGGCATATGCGTGCGTGTATTTCAACGCAGTGCCTTGAGTATAAAAAGCAAAATATTTAAAAGCATGGCCCAGAGACATCTGAAGTGACAGCGGTTGGATTGAGTGCACTTCATTCATAAGCTGCCCAAGTTGAATGGCAGGAAGAGCAAGGAGAGTGTTTACTATCAGCTTAATGGTACCTCTAAAGTAGGGTTCTTAATGCCTGGGGGCAACAGCCAGAGTAGAAGAGCAGCCAAGTTGTCTTGACTCTGGGTCAGGGCCAGAACACTCCGAGCGTGTGTGTGTGTGTAGATGTGTTTTTGACAATGTTGTGTAGGGTTTGTGTGGTATTGTTCCTTCATGCTGACTCCTGAATCTCCACAGCACCATGCATCACCACCCTGTCAGGAGAACAATGCGTTACAGAGCGGCCACATCTACAATGTCCTGTCCTTCTCTCTGACTCAAGTCCTCTTTCCTTGATGTTTCAGGTCATTCACATTGCGTCTCACGCCTTTTGAAAAGGAGGCAGAGAGCGAGGACGCAAGGGGTCGAGGAAAATGCTAATTGAGGAAGATCTGTTGTCTTTGTACTGCTAATAGGAGCTTTAGAAGCCTTCAATGTAGTAGAATTGTTAATTCAGCACTTTGCTGTAATGAAGGGCACGGATCGACGCGGATAATTAGCGGTTATAATGCAGGTGTATTATGGTTACTATAGATTTTACAGTCTTATCAACCACCCTTTAAAGTTTATCAAGGCATTATCATTACTGAGGTGAGTTAGGTCCCCTTTCTTTGTTACTACATTATCACTGCCAGGGGGTGCTAGCTCCCTTTTTGTTTGTAAGTACATAATCATTACCAAGGTGTGTTAGGTCCTTTTTGTTTGTTACTAAATTATTGTTACTGAGCTTTGGCAGCTCACTTTGGGTTTGGTTTTATAGCAGTTCTGTGCCTGATTCCAAGAGTGTGCTAAAAAAGAAAAACGTATTTAAACATGTTAGTCCATGTGTCATGTACAATACATGGTACTCCTCGTCAGTACACGACTCAGGTACACGACTCCGGTCCACAAAACGCTCATGCCTCTTGCTTTATGTGGGTTAGCCTGGTTTCCAGTACGGCAATTTCCGTATTTGTTGCACACATGTGCTCCATGAGGCTGAAGAGTGGTGTGTCAGCAAAGAGAAGAGTGTTCTGCTTTCTTTGGGTTCTGGTGCATATGCTGTGCCGCGTGTGCTCCGGGTTTTGTATGCGTCTTTGGATGCCGGATCCAGGCCAATCTCCAAGATAAAATGAGGGGGCATTTTTTTAAATAAAACAAAAGGAATGGTATATTCTGAAAGAGAGACAGACCATGAGCACAGAGATAAATGAACATTGCTTGAATCTGGAAGCGAGAGAGACCGGAGCAGAACCAGCTGAACCCAGTAGAAGGCCCGTACTGCACACCTGCGCTGCAGTCAGTGCATGAATTTTGTATAGTAAATGGCTGTGGCGGCATTCAGCCCGGCCCGGCCGAGGAGGCAGGCAGTACACATCAGGAGCACTTAGACAGCACCAGAGTATCCTGCTTCTCGCTCTGCCTGCAACTAACCACGGCCTGGGGGAGCTGGGGAGAGAGGAGAGCCCGGAGCGGGCTGGGTGCGGTGCCTGAGGAGAGGAGGGGTCTGTGCGTGAGAGAGATGGAGAAAGGGGAGAGAGGAGGTGGCAGTAGAAGAATGTCAGACTCGAGCGCTACAGGACTCATTGGTAACAAGGTAGTGTGGCTATCTCTCTCACTCCCTCTTTCTCTCTCTCTCTCTCTTTGCCTCCATCCGAGTTCCACCATGTGTGTCGGTCTCAGCGGCGTCAGTCGATCTGTCTGTTGGTCTCTCCGTCTGTTCTCTGTATCTTCAAACCTCGCTTCTAATCTATTGCCCTGCTGCTCTTCTCCTCCTCCCTCTTCTATTCTTGGGTACCGGTCTTTGTTGAACTGCCTCTCATCATGTTTTCAACGTGCTCTACCTACCTCAGCAGAAAGGCTATTGTTGTTCATTCTGTCAGCATCAACAACCCCGCCCTCCCAGCCCCTGGACAGACACGAACGAATGCTCTCTTTCCATCTGACCTGGCTGGATTTTGTCTGGAGTTTGTTCGCTCCACTTGGTACCTCTGCGGGTTGCCATCGTGTTTGTACCGAATACAAAGTTAAGACAAGACATTGTCACAAAAGTTTTTTTTGCATGTTTTACAGGTGTTTACTTTGATTACCGCACAGCTAGATAAACTAACATACCCTGTTATCTCACTCAGGGAAATTGTGGTTTTACAGGAACTAAATGTGAGTGTTTGAATGTTAATAGGTCACAAGTCTTTGTGATCAATTTCTGATCAATCTATTGTTCTGTTACTAAGGCTAGCTCACTGACTGTCCTGATTGTCTGTAGCTCCATCTGCTGGACACAATGTGTTACTGCCATGACATGTTGGCACCTCATCTTTTATTCTCTGGCAAACAGAGCTGTTGCTGTGTAAAGGAGGAGAGGCATTAGTCATTTCTTGTATGAGAGATTTTCAGTGTGGGGGGGGGGGGTCGCCTAATGTTGGCTGGATGCTATGACACCACGGTTCTGAAAACACTAACACCTGTAGATTTTGTTCTGCATCCGCCCTAACTCAGGGTTATAATCCTAAACCGATTCTGTGACTTATCTATGGGGTCTGGTAGGAATAATGACTTTTAACACTAATATACAGTCCCCTCCAAAAATATTGTAACAGCAAGGCAAATTCCTGTGTTTTTGTTATTCACTGAAGAATTTCAGCTTTCATTTCCTGGTATTCACATCTAGATGTGACTCAGGACATACCACCCTTTGTTTGAACCCACCCATTTTTCAAGTGAGCAAAAGTATTGGAACATGTGACTGACAGATGTTTCTTGTTGCCCAGGTGTTGCCTTTTAGCTTGGCATGATTTGTCAAAGTTTCCATCCTTGGTTTAAACCTATAGACTGCATTTCTTGTTAAAGAGGATAAACAAACATGAAGACCAGAGAGCTGTTTATGGGAGAAAAGCAAGCCATTGTCAAGCTGAGAAAAGGAAAATCACCCAGAGCCAGTGGACAAACATTAAGGCCTAACAAGCACAACAATTTGGAATCTCCTGAAAAAGAAAGAAACTACTGGTGTACTGAGCAACAGACGTCGAACAGGTCGGCCAAGGAAAACAATAGTAGTTGATGACAGAAATATTGTGAGAAAACCCCCAAAACATCAGCAAGTGACATCACCAACGACCTCCACAGTGCAGGGGTGAAAGTATCACAATCCACTGAGAAGACTCAGAGAGCAGAAATACAGAGGCCACACCACAAGATGCAAATCGCTCATCAGCAGTAAGAATCAGAAAGCCAAACTGAAATTTGCATACAAGTACAGAGATGAGCCACAAAAGTTCGCAAAAAGATGAGCCGCAAAAGTTCTGGAACACAATCTTATGGACTGATGAGACCAAGCTTAATCTCTACCAGAGTGATGTAACGGCCAAAGTGTGGAGAACAAAAGGAACTGCTTATGATCCGAAGCATACAAGCTCATCTGTGAAGCATGGTGGAGATAATGTCATGGCTTGGGCGTGCATGGCTGCTTCTGGAACAGGCTCATAAATATTTATTGATGATGTAACTGATGATGGTAGCAGCAGAATGAATTCAGAAGTGTACAGAAACATTTTGTCTGCAAATTTACAGAGAATTGCATTGAATCTAATCGGGAGGAATTTTACCCTGCAGCAGGACAATGGCCCAAAGCAGACTGCCAACAAAACGGACTTCATCAGGGTAAAAAAGGGGAAGGTTTTAGATTGGCCAAGTCAATCACCTGACCTTAACTCAATAGAGCATGCATTTTACCTCCTTAAGAAGAGACTGAAGGGAGAAACACTCTGAAACAAACAAGAACTGAAAGAAGCTGCGGTAAAAGCCTGGAATAGCAATACAAATGAAGAATGCAATATTTTGGTAATGTCGATGGGTCGCATGCTTGAGGCAGTTATTGCAAGCAAGGGTTATGCCACCAAATATTAAATGTTATTTACTTTAAGATTATTAGTTCCATTACATTTGTTCACTTAAAAATGCTGTGGTCTAATACAAACAGTGATGTGTCCTAAGTAGATTAACATCCAGGAAATGAAAGCTGAAATTCTGAACACTTGTCTCATGCTCATCTTTTGATCTTTAACCCAAATGTCTTCAGTGACCATCAAAAACAAAGGAATTTGCCTTGCCTTTCCAATACTTTGAGGGGACTGTACAGTTAAATGTGGTAGTGTGGAAGTTGCGGTGTATAGTACTAGCTGTTTGTATACAGTATAAGGTTGTGGTGTATAGTAGCAGCTGTCTCTATACAGTGTAATGTGGTTGTATGGAGGTTGTGGTGTATAGTACCAGCGGTCTGTATACAGTGTAATGTGGTTTAGTAGGGTTAAGAATGTCTCGTTAGAAGTTATTCTAAAAGTCTAAGTGTATCTCTCTCTCTCAATTCATCTCTGTCATTCTTTGTTCTTCTCTCACTATCCATATCTGTCATTGATTCTTTGTTCTTCTCTATCCATCCATCTCTTTTGTTAAGTCTTTCTTTCTCACTCTATATGTAACTGTTACACCAGCTAAATGTCCTCATCTGCTGGGATCCTCTGTCCCTCTGAGTATTACATCAATATTGATCTGATCTCAGTGTTGTGTGGCTGGCAGAAGGGGTCTTTAAGGTGATTTTTAAAAGCTCTGGTATTAGATATGGTCAATGCTGCACTGATTGTTGTTATAGGCTCATGTTTCTTCTGAGGAAAAGAGGAGGAGCCTAAGAAGTGTTTCTTGGTTACAACATGATGTCTGCATCGGAGCTGTCCTGCTCTGCTGTAGGATTCAGAAAAAATAATTGCTAGTCCATATTTCAACTGAAGATGATTTCCTGTAAAATTATTACATTATATCAACTGTCTTTCTGAATGTGGAGAAAGCGGAAAAGCAGAAAAAAAGGGTTTTGTTCAGACCAGAGAAGTGGAAATGAGAATATTTTAAGACTTAAAATAGACTTAACTCTTGATCAGCTGTGATCAAGCTCTAGCTGTAGGACTTTGAGATCAGGACAAAGACTGAAACAGGGCCTTCATATTTGAAGAGTCTATCCATCTTCCCCCTCTCCTTCTCCTCTCTCCCTCTTACCCAGCACACTTTGTGGATGCTTGCACTGGAAGGAGCCTCTTAAAAATTGGAACGTTCCTGTTCAACTTCCTGTTTTCTCTGAAGATAAACAGCAGTGGAATTTTGTGGAAGTACACACAGAGTAGTCATTGACTGTGTAGACATGGAGCTGATCAATTGTTATACTATTTACATTTTTCTCTGCTACCAATGACTCTTCCTCCATCAATCTGTACTCCACTTAAAAAAGAAAGGAGCACATGGAGGATAAGAGATAATATAATAAACACAGTTAAGTGTTTCCTTCATACATTTACATCAGGCATAGGCAATTGGCGGTTCCCATGTGACACCCACTCCCTCTTTTTGTGGCCCTCAGATTCATTTAGAAAACAGTAAAAGCATAAATACACAAAAAAATATATCATGTTTGACCTTAAACTTGTTGTAACGTTCTCATTGGAACCAAAATCTATACTGGAAACAAAACTTGAAATAGACTTGGTCATTTTTTGCATGATTACAAATAAAACAGTAATTTCAGGGTCTCAGAAATCGGTTGTGATGTCTTTCTAAGTGTAGCTGAGAGTGTGCAGATGTTTGAGCCATAAAACACTTGTTGATGCCTATTTCAGAAGTCTCTGTACGAGCAAAAACATCAAAGTAATGAAAACAGCCAAAAACCATATAGTGTTCAAAGAGTTCACGCGTTTAATTACACGTCAGCGAACGTGCTGAATCCCAGGAGAGATGAGCAGAGCGGGAAAACGGAACGTTGTTCAATATTTTTAAATTGCCCAGATATACGTGAACTAGCATCAGACCTAGTTTACTTTTAATCTATTTGTTAATAAATTAATCTGCGGCCCTCTGATGTAATTTCAAATTAATCTGCGGACGCCCGATGACCAGTTCATAAATTCTGTGGCCCCCACCACCATCCAGGTTACCCAACCCTGATTTACATGTTTCCTCCACAGATACGGATCTTCAATGAACTAGTCTGGCATGGTCGATAGGCGGAGGGCGTCTGGAAGCAGACAGGCATCTGTTGTTAAACACTGAATTGCTGTTAGCCTGCAGACAACGATGCCGACGCGTAGACACTAAGCAGATTATAAATAAGCCTTTTTATCAGATATTTAAAATGCATATGTGTTAAAGAGGAACGAAATGTATTTCAAAACAATCGGTGTTAACCTGCAGTGGGTATACAGTGCGTCTTGAAAGCGTGCAAACACCTCGTTCAATTATCGATTTTTCACTGTGAAATCTTAAAATCTTTATTCAGGACCAGTTTTTTTTATTTGACATAACAGGTTTATGGTCACAAATTCCCCACGTTGGTTTAGAGGAAATCATGAGTATAGTGGAAAAATACAAGTTAAAAAGAAATGAAGTGGACCCCACGTTGCATTGGTGGAATCAAGTTGGTGAGTAGTAGAATCGGAGGTACGTGATTAGGTACAACATGAACCAATCAAGAGAGGAGTCTTTCGAAAAGAGTTTGGGTGGGACTCTGATTAACAGAGAAGAGAAACCTGGTCGGTTCGGTCTGACCCATACAGGTGAATGTCTCAGAGGACATGAGGAGATTTGCGGTCCCCCTCCGGTTGCATCTCAGGTCTCTGTGCCATGCAATAAGAAAACCAGTGAGTCCAAATGGCATTCATGGGAGGGTTGCTGGAACGAAGCCTCGGCTGGATTTTTCATTTTCTGTGTTTTTATATTAATCAATACACAGCCGGTCATGATATTACAGTTGGTTATTGTGTATTGGGTTCCACTTTAAGATCCATACCCCCGGGTGATTCCAGCGTAGCTGAGGACCTGTTCGCACCGCCACAGATTGTGGTGCATCCTGAATTACCGTGTAGCAATGAATCCGCCGCTCCTACTCAATGCAATACCAGTTATCATAACGAAGCATTTCAAAGATCGTAGATGCTTGTAGCAAGTTATACACGGACAATAAATGAACACGCTATTTTAGACGATATATTTGAACACACACATTCTATTTATTTCAACGCACTATGCATTTTTATGTCCTTCCACAACTCGACTAACCAAAGTGAAAAACGCATCTTTCATTCTGATTGTGCATTGTTTCTTCGTGTGGAGTCAGTGTCTTTAGGCGCCAGAGCCTCTGGCAAGCTTTGATATTTTAATGATATCCACACGATTCTCTGGACTGTTGGATCCTGCCTGGTGCCCAAATGTTTTCAGACAGAGGGAGGGATGGGTGGGGTTTAGGAAGGGCGAGAAAGATGAAAAAAGGGGGAAGCTGTGCTCCGGAGTCGAGCCTACTGAAATGTTTATAGAGAAGGTAAAAGGAGGGAGGAGGAGGGAGGGGTGAAGAGGGAGAGAGACAGGTGAAAAAAGAGAAAGCTGCTGCCTGCCACTGTGTGGTTGTTATTGAGCTATATTTGGAGCTATATTTGGCAGTGGTGTGTGGGTGCGTGCATCAGTCTGGCGTTGTGAGGAGTCGGTGTATCGCTGGTGCGTGGAGGCCTGAGCAGACAGTGGGGTTGGAGGACGTGACGGTGAGTGTACAACATGCTGTGTTTTTGCCCATGACAGGTTTAGCTGAGTGTGCTGACATAATGGGGTAGGGAGTGTCTTCTGCTCTGGCCTTTAACAGGCATGTCAAGGACAGGGTTGGGCTAGTTTACTGTCCCTTAACCAGTTGTCTTGAAGACAGGGTTGGGCTAGTTTACAGTCCCTTAACTAGTTGTCCTAAAGACAGGGTTGGGCTAGTTTACTGTCCCTTAACCAGTTGTCCTAATGACAGGGTTGAGCTAGTTTTCTGGACCTTCACTCAGTATGTAAAAGACAGGATAGAGATAATTTTATGTCCCTTTAGCAGGTTATCCTGTTCGTGTACCTAAAGGTATGGATGTGAGTTTGTGGTGATTTACTGTTGCTGTAGGATGTAATTTTGGCAATGTTTGGATTCAAATATACAGCATTCAATTACATTAATTTGTTACAGATCCTTTTTTTCTCACAATGTGCTTTACAGATGCTTTAATCTCCAATATGTAAGAAATTCTGAAGCATGATAGGCTACAAAAAACCTAAACGACATTTGTACGTACTTGATCGTGTATGTACGGATGTGTGGTAAAATACAGCAGGATCTAAGATAGCACTCGCTTGTCCAAGTTACAGACCTCGGCCCACTTGTACAGGCTTGGCTATCAGAGTCGGTAAGTGTCTGACGCAATCTAACTGCAAAGGAACAACCTAGAAATTTGAAAAAAAGATGCTTGAATCAAGCAAAAGGAAAATGCCAATGGGGTTGCTTGCAACAAGATAGAATGTTCTGAAAACAAGCAGGTTACATTAATTCATTTTTAAGTCAGAAAACAAGACCAGCCTTGTTCAGGTTTGTCGTTTTGTCTGAATTATGTATGTAGTTCAGACTCTTCTATTTTGTTACATGCAAAATTGTATTCCCGTCTGAAAGTTATTTCTTTTTCTTCTAATTCTTATGCATAAGATTGGCTCCTTGAATAATATGGAAAGGTATATGTCGGTAATGTGTCTAGATGTTTATCTACAAACATTAATCAGGAAGGACCAGTAATTTATTAACAGCATGAATGTTTTTATTTTGATTGTTAATTCCGCTCTTACCTGAGGCTAACATAAACATTAGCTAACCCCAGCAAAAACATCAAAGAATGTAAATGTCAAGTGTCAAGTCGACATGAATCCCAAATCTCCATATATCGAAGTATATTGTCCCCAATGGAAGAACTAAAACTTCTGATTAATACAGAAAAGTACTTTTCTTTCACACCTCAACTTTCTGCATATCGGAATATTGGCAGAACAATTCCATTTGTGACGCTACAGTGGAACTAACTGGCTTTCAGCTGTAACAGGCTGATCGCAACTTGAATCTATCCAATAAATCCAAAGGTGGTGGAGTGTTTTTATGTCGTCACAAGGACGTTGCTATACTGTTTAAATCCTGCTTCCCTGACCTGAAATCCATTTTCATTCACTGAAAACCTTACTGTTCACTCCAGACATTCTGTCGTTTTGGCTGGGGTCTACATGGCTCTGAGTGCCTGCTTGACCCCAGTTCAACAGCTACTGGCTGGCCAGATCAATGAGGTTGAATGTCAGTACGCAAAGTCTAAGTTCACCAATATGGGGGTTTTCAACAACACAAGCCTGATTAAACAAGAGCTTCCCAGATACAAGCAACTAGTAACCGACAAGATGGGCTACAATCCTGAACCATATAGCACTATTAACAGGGAAAATCACAGTGCCACAAAGACCCCCCACCCCTAATGATTCCACGCCTTAACTTCGTCCTGCAGACGGACAGAAATTGAATTACTGCCAAGCCGGTCAAAACACATAGTGTGGGAATAGATGATCAATGCCATTGAGGAACTGAAGGACCTGACACCACTGAGGGAGACGTTCAACAAAAATGGTGGCAAAATACCCACTGATGAGGTCACGTGCTACATTCTGCATCAGTGTATAAGGTGAATAGCATCAAAACGCTGGTATCGCACAGCAACGGCAAGCCGGGGATTGCTGGTAAGCTTGGTGGATTGCTGGTAAACTTGCGAGCCACCGAATCCATAAGGAGGATACCCATATAGTGAAACCTGCTCGACGACAGACGAAGAACCGGAGAACAGGTGTAGTTCCTTCCACCGAAGAATAGCTTAGGACGAGAATTGTGTCTGCATAACACAGGGTTGGAACTAGGCTGGAAAAACAATTGCCTGGTTGCCCTTGTTTTGTCAAGACATCAGACAGATTTCCAAGTACAAACCAAGTTAAATTCCTGGGGACCCTCATTTCCAGGTGGGAGGTCACCACTAAGGGCAGCAGCTGACAAAAGAGCTGACCGATCTCGGTCCCTGGTACCACAGGTCAGTCATAACCCAAAAGCAAGAACACCAACTGAAAAGTCCTCTTGACTCTGCTGTGGCTTCCAGCAACCATCTATTCCACAGAGACCATGACCAGCATATCAAGATGCCCCCAGTGTTCACTGTCATCTAAAAATCTGCCTGTTCCTCGGCTGACGCCAACAGCGCTAGAAAGAATTTACAGGAATTAGTCACTAATCATTTCCCATTAGCTCGTATGCTCACTACCCATTGTTCATACTTGTCAGTGTCCCATAGATATCGCCTAACACCATTACACCAAGTAATATTCTGAGTGTGTGTAAATGTATATTGCAAATTGGGATTCTGAGAGTAATATGTACTGACAGAGTAGCCGTCATCCATCCTCTCTCTAACGCTCCCTCTCTCCAACCACTTTGTCTGTCTCTCTTACACGGTCTCTCTGTCTCCGTTCCCTCTTTTCTCCTCCCCACTTTGTTCTGTCTCTTTTTCCTCTTTCCCTCATCACTCCCTCTCCCTTCTGCCTGTCCCTCTCCCTATTTGTCATCCTTCTATCCGTGCCTAGGGTTCAGCCGATTCCTACACCAGTAGACCCTCGGACTCCGACGTGTCCCTGGAGGACGATCCCGAGGCGTGTCGGCTTGAAGCCGAGCGCCAGGCCCAACTGCAGCTGGAGAGAGCCAAGGTAGATAACCCCTCTTCCATCACATATCGCCTAGTCAGGTTGGAAGCTGAGGTAAAAGTAGAGCACTATAGAAAGTAAATATTAGCAAATATTTTTTTTTTTTTTAAATGTGTTGCTCTGGATAAGGTGGACAAAAATGTACATGTTAAAGAGTATAGAAAGCCTGTGTGCAAAAATCTGAAGTTTTTCGGGTATGAACAAAGTGTGAAACAGAGCACACAGCTGGAATGAAGCTGGAGATAACCATGGTTGGTTTGGCTTATTGGAGTTGTTGTACACTGGAGACATCAGGAACCACCACAGATTGAAAGGGCGAAGATTTGGGGCCCTTAACCTCTTTCTTCCCTGTCACTTTTCCCCAGGTTGTAAATGTCAGTGTGTTCTCAGGCAAATTACCTGATAAAATTAAGGCAAAAAAATAACATATGCAGAGTTCAGCCCTTTCACTAAGCCCGTAGTCATGGGGACCACTGGAAAAGGCTTCGGTTATTATTGTGTTTGTACTGTCGATAGTTTGAGGTACTTCTGTCAGTGATATTGGGATATTGTTGGGTCACAGCATCCTGTTGAGGATCTGTTTGATGAGTCTCTCCGTTCTCCCCAGTCTAAACCGGTGGCGTTTGCAGTAAAGACCAATGTGAGTTACTGTGGGGCCTTAGACGAGGACTGTCCTGTACAAGGAGCTGCCATCAACTTTGAAACCAAAGACTTTCTTCATATAAAAGAGGTGAAGGAGAATTCAGTGCATTCTGCTCGACAAATCGGGTTACCCCCTTCTTATTTTGGAAAAACTAACCATCACGTTTTCTAGATTTGCTATTGTTTAATTGTCACTTCATCTCTGTCAATGCTGCTGGTGGTTTTCTGATGCACCAGAAGTGACAGAACAACAGATTTAGATACTGACCTGACCAGTGTTTTTTTGGTTCTTTGTCTTCCAGAAATACAGCAATGACTGGTGGATTGGTCGGCTGGTTAAGGAGGGGGCGGACATCACTTTCATCCCCAGCCCGGTGAAACTGGAAGCCATACGGATCAAACAGGAACAGAAACAGGCCCAGAGGTCAGTGTCTATCCTCTCCCACATCCAGTTTCAGTCTTTCCCATCCTATTCTCCTCAGTTAGAAAGTGATACCTTGATGTCATGAAGTGGCTTTGGCCATCCCATTGATTCAGACAGGTTTGTTTACTGTCTAGTCCTTCGTTCCTCATCTTGCTCATCAGCACCATGCTGTCTTTGTCCTATAGGAAAGCAGCAAATGCATCGTCCGGATGGAGGTCCACACCACCATCTGCAGGTATGCGACTGCGACACCTCTCCAATTTCGGATCGGGCCAAGGAACCGATGGGTTCTGTCTGATTGGTTCTAGGTACCAATGGGTTAGGTCCTAGAAAAGGGATTATTTTTATTATTGAGTTTTGGTTAGCGACAAACCAGTTTCTGATCATATTATTTTTCATGACGCCCTAAATGTTTATATCACCTAGCGTATCGAACAACGCAACATACAACATAGCATTTTATTTCAAATTTTCTTTGAATCATTTCAGAGGAGCTCCTGTCCGATCTTCGCGTCATTAACTAACTAAAAAACATTTAAAATATTTTTTTCCTTTTGCTTTTCCAAGCCAAACAGAAGCAGAAGCAGGTACGTTGAGAATGGAGATGATTCTACTGTGTAGTCAGAATGGATGTGTATTCATGCGCTGTGTGCCTCACTCAGTTGAGTTTCTATAAGGTCATTGGTAGACTGTGAAAAACTATTGGTAGCCTGTGATGACAGCACCATTGCAACGCTCATTAGTGTCTTTGCAGAACTCCCTCTTTAGAATAGACCAGGCTGTATCTGGAACTCGAACATGACTACATTGTTAACTGTAGTGTCACAGCTATAGCTATAGAACATAGCATTAAACACGCTGCGTTTTTAAATGAGCAATTTCTGTGGTTTGGACTGACTTGTGGTTTCATTTTTTCTACATTGGTGTAACCGCATTCATAATAAGACTTTGCCGAATCTCAGGAGGTTCTGTAAAGGGCACCGGCTGGTTCCAAACTGTCCCTGTGTGTGTTCCGGCTGTAGACGGAGCATCTCCCTCCCTACGATGTAGTTCCCTCCATGAGGCCCGTCGTGTTGGTGGGACCCTCCCTGAAAGGCTACGAGGTGAGAGGCTGGTCCATATGCACGCACGCAAGCGCACGCACGCACACACACACATTTGTTTTTCTACCCTTGAGGGGAACAGAACCCCAGGAATATCCCTGAACCCTAAACATAACCCTAACCCTAAACTCAATGCCGAAAAAGGTATCAAATTAAATGTCCTTACTCGCTTTTCTTCAGAGATTTTAAATTGGACAGGGGTTCATTAAATGGACCAGGCTTCTGTACAGGAGCTCCTGTGCTAGAACATTGAATAACCAATTTCTGTCACCCAAATTTAACGATTCATTGATTTGACAATTTTCTTCCATACTCAAACAGAACTTACACCCTCCCATTCATTCCATAGGGGATTTATACAAAGAATTAGCCTTTAAACCCTTTGACTTAATGATGAAAACCTAGAACCTTCCCAACTTTGTTTAGATACCTACAGATTTGAGGCCAGTATAATGCTGGTTTAAAAAATAATGTTGCTGTGTTCGGGACACATTTTTTCAAAATACATTTGAAACAGAAACACTGTTTCCCTACAGCTTTTGATGTTTGAGGTAATTTTGGAATAGCATTGCATTAAACATTTGTTTTTACCTTGATGTGCAAATGTCTTAGAAATAACATCCGGATGATATAGAATGCACTCTGCAGTGGTCATGAAAACTATGAGGCTTATAATTGAGTAAAATCTTGCTCTGCTTCATAATATTCTCTCACTTTCTCCTGTGTGACTGCGGAGGCTTGGAGCCAAGCCGTTTGTTTTATGAAATATTTATGCATTTCTCTGGTGATGTGGATTGGGGAGGCCTACATCAGCCTAGTCTCTATCCTCCTCTCTGCCTTCTGCCTCTCCTCTCTCCCTTTGTTAGCATCATTATATTTTCTGTGCTGCTATCTTTCTCTTTCTCTGTCACTCCTTTCTAGTTAAGACAGCTGTAGCAAAATGTTTGGTTGCATACCCAGTTTCACAAGAGACAGTGTAAGATATAGTAGGCCCGTTTGAAAATATATTGACGTGCACACTTATCTTTCTTTCCTTTTGGGACCAGAGACCTAACCCTCACCCAGAGATCCATATTTCCTATTCCCTAGCCTCGAACCTACCCTTAATTCTAACTTTAACCAAATTGCCTAAACTTGCACTAAACACCTAACCCTAAGCACAACCAGTAATGCCCAAACCAATTCCAATGCTAAGCCCAACTGCAAGTTTTGACTTAAACCTAAGCTGTAATTCAAATTTCCCTAGCGGGGACCTTTGGAAAACCTTCTGGGGTGTATTTGTCCGGTTGTCCTCTCTTTGTAGGGACCCAACATGTGGTCCCCACATGCAGACATGAACGTAGATCACAACAACAAACACAGGCTCGGCCAGAGGAATGTTTCTCTCTGCTCCTCCCCTTTTCATTGTTAGCTCCACAGCCAGATAGACTGACGGGTCCTCGCTGAGATGGAAGGGCAACCAGCCTGACCTACGTCGTCTACAACCTGTAGTTACACAAACAGGAAGCACACGCAGTCCGTCATTATTTAATAATGCATGCAGACTTTCCCCTTTTCACTTTCTAAATACTTCAGAGGGGGGACAGAAAAAGACAGAGTGAAAGATATTCAGGGGTCAGTGTTGTCTCTGTTCCTAACCAATCAATCCTCCACTCTGTCTACCAGGTAACAGACATGATGCAGAAGGCCTTGTTTGACTTCCTGAAACACAGGTTTGATGGGAGGTGGGTACTGCTTGATGCACAACACTGGCAAATTGCTTTCCAAACATCCTTTATGAGTTAGAGTGAAGTGTCTCCACTTGTATCACTGAAAGTGTATTCTTAAATTGTCAAATGAATTGCAATTCTTTTTTTATTTTCCAGAATCTCCATCACACGGGTTACTGCTGATCTGTCATTGGCCAAAAGATCTGTATTAAACAAGAAGGCCATCATGGAGAGATCCAACACACGCTCCAGTCTAGGTGAACAGAAGAAGTCCCATCCTGTGTCCCTCATCATCTGGCACCCTAGAAATTTCAGTCTCCTATTTTTGGAAAACACTCAGTTGTTATGTTCTGCCTGACCTTAAACCCTCTCTCCCTCTTCCTGCCTGTTCTCTTTGCGGGCACTGTGGTGGTAGCGGAGGTCCAGAGTGAGATTGAGAGGATCTTTGAGCTGGCCAAGACCCTTCAACTGGTGGTGTTGGACGCAGACACCATCAACCACCCAGCACAGCTCCTTAAAACATCCCTGGCTCCTATCATCGTTTACGTTAAGGTGTCCTCTCCAAAGGTAATTCACTATCAGCCAGACATACAGCCAGCCGGTTAACCGGCCTGTCAGCCAGTTAAAGATCAGTCAGTCGGTCAAACATGAGTCCTGTCAACCAGGCAACCAACCAGCCAGTCAGACTGCTTATCTTTTTCTCTTTTTGCCTTCCAGGTTCTTCAGAGGCTCATCAAATCTCGGGGGAAATCTCAAAGTAAACACCTGAACGTACAGATGATGGCAGGAGACAAGCTAGCACAGTGTCCACCCGTATGTAATAATGAATAACACTAATGAATGTAAAACAATCTCAGTGTCCGTCCTTCCTAATGGAGGGCTTACAGCTGAGGTAGTGGTAAATGTATCAACACTGTGCAGCGTTCCTATACATTTGCCATTAAGATACCAGACTGTGATGGTGGCTTGACAGTAGTGCTCAATTGAACTGGGCATTGCCACCTGTCTGCTTCCCCAGGAGATGTTTGACGTCATCCTGGATGAGAACCAGCTAGAGGATGCATGTGAACATCTAGCAGAGTACCTTGACATCTACTGGCGCGCCACTCACCTGCCCTGCTCCGCCCCCCTCAACCCCCTATTGGACCAGAGTGTGGTCACTCCGCCTTCCGCCAACTCCAGCCAACAGGTGTGTTTCTGTCAGAACTGTGTGATGAGATGACCGTTAAGTCATGTTCCACTTTTGAACAGAGTAACCCTGCTCTTGGGTTTTAAGTCTGGGACCCATGTTTTCTAGTTTGTGACAGCTCCCAGCAATCTTACAAAAAAAGGGCCTTGCAGAAGTATTCCAACACCTGACTGGTTCTCAAATTTTACTGAATTACAAATGGTACATTGAAATTTCATTTGGTTGGATATTTTATTTAGAAAAATAAGTACACCACCCCTACAAATTAATATTTAGCAGAGCCACGTTTTGCTGCAACAGCAGGTTAGTCTTTTGGGAAGTATGTACCAGCTTTGCACACATTGTCAGGATGATTTGGAACCATTCTTCTTGTCAGATTTGTTAAAGTTTGTTCAGGTTGGTGGGATGATGCATGTAGACCAGTTTTAAAAATAGTACCACAAATCCACATGTGATTGACATCATGAAATTGAGTGATTCACTAAGTTTCATATTTGTGAATTTCTTAGTGAAATTTGAGCTTCTCCAAAGTGGCTTTGGATTTGTTCTTGGGATAATCGTCTCGCCAAACATTAGTTCTTTATAGAGTCCTGAAGCAGGTTCTCTTGTAGTATCTCTTCCATTCTTCCATTGATTTTAACTAGATGTCAACCCCCTGCTTATAAATGGCTTTACTTCACTGTTGAGATGGTGATAGAGTTTTGTCCCCACAACAAATAAAGCTTTTGGCCATGAACTCAAACTTCTATCTTGATCTCCTCTGACCAAAAAAACGTTTTACACATTATAGCTGGGTCACTCCCATGCTCTCAGATGGTACTTACTACGTAACTATATTTGTTGTCTTCCCACCCTTACAAGCCAGTGTAATGCAGAGGTCCTGATATGGTTGACAGGTGGAGCTGAACTCTATAGCTCCTTCAAAGTGATTTTTGGCCTCTGTGATTTCTCTGACAAGACTTGCTTCGTGGGTCTGCCTTGCCTTTGCAATGCAAGGGTGTTGTGCTGCAGCTTCCACTTCATAATTATTGATCCAGTGGTGCTCACACTTGGATATAATTATTTTTTAAACCATTTTCCTTATGTATGCTTTTGTATTATTGCTGAATGGTCTTCGTTTTCTTTCAGATTTACAGCATGATAAATTACCATTCAGCAGTGTTTTTTTATCCAGATGTGACAACAACTTTCATGGTTTACCGGTTGAGACAGACCAGCAGTTGTCATGGTTGTTCTACATATTATGTTAGTAGTGTCTAGATTGTTCTGTGTTAGGGGCGCTAGCAGCAAATGAGTGCATGATCATTGAACCATGGGCGGGATGAATGGGGAGAGTCTGATTGGCTACAACTACGAGCTGGAAGTGATATTGATCTCTTAAGCGAGGGGAGAGCTAGACTGTGTGGTGCCAGCCAGACATAAACAAACAACACACTCCCACTGAAAATAGTCCAACAGCGCCCCTGGAGCGGTGTCACTCAACACAGGTCTTCCCACTTTGCAGTTCATTGATGTGGTTCCACCAGATAACCTGACCATGAACCTGTGGTAATTTTGCAGCTAGCTATTTCCTCATTCCTCTGTGCTTTTATGTGTTTGTAGTTCTCCGAGACTCAAGAGCTGATAGAATGATCCCAATCTAGCTACCACGGCAACAGACATGGGTAAGTAGCCCCCCTTGCAATTTCTCCCTAACACTTTCTATTTTATCCCATTCCACTTTAGTTTACTGAATTCTACTTTATTTCTACTATATTTTATTCCAATCTACTCCATTTTGACTTCTATTCCTCTTTACTCTATTCCAATCTGACTTATTCCATGAGAAGCAGCAAATGCTGTGGGTCGGATGTACGGAGTCAGAGGTCACCAGGGAAACTAGGGGTCGGCAACCATCCTTCCTGCCTGGATATAGGCACCACCTCCACAGGCCGGCCCCTCTCTATCCTGGAGAAGGGTGGGGGAGGCGGCGTACAAGTAACACGACGAGAAAGAGGAAGAGAACGCCTTCCCAACGAAGACGGACTCACACCTCCACGTTGCTCCCTGGTGCAGAGTCCTGCAAGAGTCCCCTGACCGCCCTCATAGTCACGTGACTTATCTCACTGCAGCAGGGACTCACACCAGAGCCACAACAGGGCCATTAGCATGTCTCCAGACCAAAACCCCATAACCTCACCCTGCACCTCGATCCTAACCCCACCCTTTTACCAGCCCTGTCCTAACCCCCGCTCCAATGTCACTGCGGAACCATCCCCTGTGTGTCAACTGGAGCAGGCCTCCCCAGGCACAGAGGAGCTGGTTCCCCCGTTCTGGTCTAAGTGTGGCAAAAATCACCAAGTGTAATCTAGTGCTAATTAGTGATCAGACTGTAGCATAGCATGGAATAGGCATTGTCCTTAAAGCCCTGTCCAATCTGAATTCATGAATGTGTGTACAGTAGAGCACATGGCAGTACCCCCCTCCCCCCCACGACCACCCCGCCCCAAAATCGAAGGTTTCCAAAGCATTCTAAAGATGTTCTGAGAAACACTGTGACAGGATGGCTACATATCCACTTTACAGAACACTTGTTTATGTCTTCCGTCGCCAAGAGTCCTGTGAGTTGGAATTTGAGGATTTGACCAAATATCTGCTGGAGTTAGGTCATTCTGGGCCGTAGCAAAGTGATCACCACTGTGTTCAGACGTGTGCCGGGGCAATGTTTAGATGGGATGCAGCTTGTGACCAAGTGACTAGAAAGATTTGTTGGCATTTTGCCTACCGTAACCACAGCCTAATTCTCTTAACCTGCTGCATGAGCTTTCCCATAACCTGCTGCATATGTTCTTCTAACCCACTATGAAAAGTAAATTTTTAACCAAAGCTGTATCCCCTCTAAACAAAACTGTGCTGAGTCACCCGCTGTATTCAACAATCAAATGTCTTTATCTTTCTTATTTTATTGCTTGCCTTCTCTTGCTTGACAACTGGCATTCTTCTCCAGTCTCTTTTTTGTTATTGTATTTCCGTAACCGTTTTTGTAGCACTGGCGAACCAATGAGCATGAATCAGAGCACATCATAATGCACGCTGGCACATTGTCATCTATAGCTCTTCAGCATGGTATCAACAGGAGGTCAGAGTAGCTTAGCTATTACCTCCACTAATCAGTCAGACCATACCCTTCTGTTTGTTTGCTTGATTTTACCAAGGACATAAATCACTACTAGAGGCAATACATAAACCTTTAGTAGGGGAAGTGAAAACATTAAGTCAACACACTGTCCCTAAAACCAATTCCAGATTCTTCAGAATGTATTTTTGCATGACTTGTGACCTATATATTGGACTTTGGTGTACATCTGCTTCCATGGTTCAAACTGGCAAGATTCAACGTGCTTGGCCTCTAACAGTCAGTGTGTAGCGTATACGAGCAGTAACGAGTTCAGTTTAAGTACAGACACCAAGCTCAGTTTAAGTTGACGAATTCAGTTATGTTCCAATTTAAAAAAAGGTTACAGATTAGCCTGTAAATTGTGCTTCCAATATAATTCAGTTCTTATGAATCTGGATTTAAATCCAGCTATTCCACTGTCAAGACTGAGCCAGTGTGCCAACACTACCTTCTACTAATGTGTTGGGAGCGAGGGTCCTCTAGGGGTGGGTTTGTGTCATGACAGAATGTCAACTTTATAATGCATGTAAATGAAATATTGCCTGGTTATTTGAATGCTAGGCCACACCCTTGGGAGTTTACATGTGTAGCGAAGATAAAATCGTCCACTTTGATTGCTCGCTGCATGAGGAAAAATGGGAAAATATCTAGTTTGACAGTTTGTAGATAAAACACGATTTTAATGAGCTTTCAAGACATTTAAAGGGTCAACGTCAATTCCTGCGCTGTAACACCGACCTGAAGTTTCCCCAAACCAATGAGACAAAGCAGGATGCATCCCGTTGCAGAAAAACTCTCCCATAGCATTGCTGTATCATAACATGAAAGCACCTTGTTAAATAATTACTAGCACAGTTATTCAGTCTAATGTAAGCGCATGACACGTAACATTTCTTTTACAAGTAGACGCGCTTTCTAGACTGTCAGGTACTCGCTACGTCATTCTGAAGGGAAAGATTAACGGATGACTAGCGACGCTAATCGCATTTCGTGTATGCACCACCATAGGTAACGTCACTAATTTGTATATATTGTATATTTAATTCTCAGTAAGTCCCCAGTAGGGTTCACATAATGTACAAATTTGACAGAAACTCTTCTGTAAATGTACTGTAGGCCTACTTATATGATAATGTCTTCAAGACCTCATGAGCATGTATTTATATGAATTGTGTTATTTTCTCCCTATACAGTAAGAAACACTGAATGTGTATGTAATGGTGCCCGTTTTTCCTATGTAGGGCAATTCTTTTGACTAAGGCCCCATTGGACCTGGTCAAAAAGTAGCCTAGTTCACTATGTAGTGAACGGTATGCAGTTACAGATGCCAACCCATGTGAAAAGAAATTGGGACCATCTTGAGTACTGCTTGTCCCAAATGACCACTAACCTGGCATTGCAGTTTGAGAACTACCCATGCAAACACACCTACCAAGCACTGTCAAACTACTTAAACAGTCAGCATCATTCCCACTTGCAGGAAAATCCATTTGTTTGCAGGTAATTTATATATATTTTTAAACCAAGTTAAATCTTTGGATATCCAAAGCACAATTTCTTACAATTATAAGTTTTATAGATTTTTTTCAACATACCTAAATTCTGTATGCAATACAAAGTCTTCTAGCGTTGACAAGACAGTAGCGGAGACTATCAAGACTCCTGTTTAAGACAGGGTAGAAATTGCACTATTTTCATTTTTGTGTCTGCTTTATATTTACGATGCAATAGATGCACTAAATGTAACTACTGTTCCCTACACCTCAAATACTGAATATGATGTCTGGTGATAGCAGAGTCCAATGACTTATTGGCAACTAAAATGTATACGTACCTCATAATGTATAGAATCAGAATGCATCGGTTTTAAACAGCACACTGTGGAAAAACAAGATAATTAATAAATAAATGAAACATTTTATTGATGTTTACAAACTGTGTGATTTTTTGTATTTATTTCCAGAGATCAACTTGCACATCTAACAGTTTGGCCTATTGAGGTTTAAAGTTGTAGTTGGACACAACCATAACAAATGGGTTTGGAACAGGCGAGCGGTTTACGTTGCCAAAGCAAATTAAAAACAAGATTAACAACAAGTAGTTTAAAAACAAATGAAACTTACAACCTATCAGTGCCCAGGGGTTTGGCACAAGGCGGGGCAAATTGTGATAGCACAGCCCAGGGTGAATGAAGGTCTTTTATTATTGATTCCAGCAGCAGGGACGCCGACAGGAATCCAAGTGTCCGTGCCTGAATTTAACATTCAGGACCCAAATCATGGGTCAATAAATAAATAGTACTGTCCAAAAAGCAGGTTATGAATGTTGTTTTGTTTCATTTTTTAATTCACTTGCCTACATTCGTTTTCAACACAGGTAATTTGTTGTCACATCTTTTCAATTCATAACCTTTTCAGTCACAATCAGCCATTGCTTAACTGATACACACATTTTGACGTTCTCATTTAGTTCTGTCCTTCCATTTCTGTGCACCTCGTTTTGGTTGCATGGTGGCATTGCTTTAGCCAGATAGCTACTGTAGGGAAAAAAATGCTGCACTATGTAGGATTTTTTCAGTATAAAGTAAAAAAAAAAACAATGACACCATTTTGCACTTACTTAGTCAGAAAGCGGTTTCGCACCAATGCCTTACAAGAGAATGACGTTCTGAATAAAAATATGAAAAATGTAATGACCTGTTCCAGAAAAAGCACTAACTCGGAGTACAACATTCTTCTCAGCCTTGCTAACGTTAGCTTAGGGTTCCTGGTAGCTAGCTGTAGAGGCCTGTCTCTTCTTTCGCTTCTTTGCCGTTTTCATAGTGTATAATGTAGTAGACAAGGGAGGAATTAACATGTTGTCGTCCTGGTCCCTAGCTGCCATTATAGTCTCTTACAGTAAGCGACCTTCGCTCCACATGGCAAACTTGTGCTATAAATACTGTATCCCCCAGGTAAAATGCACTTTCACAATATAAGTCAAGGAGGGAAGCCTGCCTCACGGAAGGCAACTGTATGGAAAAGATGCTCCAACAATTTTAAAATGACATCCCATTAACACTAAACATCTATTTTTTACTGAAAAAATCCTACCTCGGGCAGCTTTAACAATGTTGTGTTGGCGCTGGTGTTTAGGGTATCACTCTGATTGGCTGTAGGCGTTTGGGTATCACTCTGATTGGCTGTAGGTGTTCTGATTGGCTTTTGGTAGAACAAAACATTTTTACAGAACAAGGTTGAATTATAACGCTGTATATAAAAACGTGAAAGAGAAAAAACATGAATCGGTTCAGTGGAATTCTTCTGTTTAATAAATGAAACTTCTCGATAGTACTGAATACTAACATTGACTGACTAAATGGTCCCCCGCAGGCCTGGGCCCAGGACAACATTCCCCCCTGTCGGCGTCACTGTCCAGCAGCAAACTGAAATTAATGTCAACTGAAGGAAGTATAGACTTTGCAAATGACCAGAGTGATAAACTTAATCTACCGAAGCCCAGGTTGCTTTTAGATTAGCAGATGTTACGAAGCGGAGGGTGTATTTACTTCAAAGTGACTTTTGAATAAATTGGCACCAATGAGTCCGGTGTCGAGTGAGATGGGAAGGCAAATTAACCAGGGTGTAAAAATCCCTGTGATGAGTGTTGAAGGGGGCAGAGGTTACAAAGCTGATGGCAGACTGATATGGAGGAGCTTTTTTCAGCAAACCTAAAGTCTACATCGCCTGAATCCAAATTCCTGAATGCTGATTGGCTTAAAGACACTGTGTATATCCACAAAAGTATAATTGATTTGACAACGCAAAACTAATTATTAGCCAACATAAGGTTCCTGGGGGAGGGACTTCGTAGGCATATTTTATCTCTAGGGCTGTTGAACACATGTAAAAACATTGTTCCAACACCAGATGGCAGTGTTTACCTGGTCCAGTGTCACCTTAGTAAAACGATACGACATGTTTGTTGTTTATTCGAGGTTCTCTCTTCCTCTCTTTTTTGTCCTCCTCTCCCTCAACCATTTTCTCCCTCTCTCCCTCTCTGTCCCTGTTCTTTTTGCCAACTGTCAGAGAGAATCCCTTTCTCAGGGAGGTGCAGCCCTCTGTCTTCGATCTACCACTTATGGTGCTTCCTCTATCTCTCCGTGATCCTTCTGCCCTCCAGTCCTCATGGCCCCCAGTAACCATGTCAATGTGACATCAGAGAGGTTTGTAATGTGTGCTTGACTCTTTGTTATGAGTCAGTGGGAGTGGCTACGTGGCATCCGAGCACTTTGATAGGTCCTGGTAAAAAGTCGTGCACTTCATCATATTGAACGACCAGGTGCCGTTTGGAATGTCCTCAGAGAGACCCAGTCCACTTTTCTGTGAGATGTCAGCGTGTCAGATACAGCTGGTTCTGTCTGAAACTATACCTGAAATATATTTCAGAAATGAAACGCCACATATGTAGTTCAACCATATCACATGACAATGTATACAGAAGTACTAATGACAACAGTAAAACTGTAATATCATTAATACAATGCCCTTGGCAGTGAGCAAGGTACGCAGCACCAACACCCTCCCCTCACCCCGCAGAAGGAAACAGAACCAAACAGGTGGGTGGGTTTGCAACCGGCAGATGACCAGCAGTGTAGCAGATTGAGTGAGCACACTGACCGACTTAAATTAGATGAGGGGCTGATGTCAGTTGAGGCACTGGCGAGGCATCACCCATTCAGTTTCCTGGCAGTACTAGCTAGGCTTAATATAGAGAGAAAGAGAGTGAAAGGTGATTGTACCTTTAGTTTTCACTGTATTGTGTGTTTTTCTTTTTCCCCATTTGCTTTGGGAAGGTAAACAAATGTTTCCCAAGCCAATAAAGCCCTTTGGATAGAAAATGTAAATGAAAATACATCAAGAGGAAGAGACAGAAACAGAGCGGGAGAGAGAGAAAAGGAGAGGGAGAGAGATGTTC
Source organism: Esox niger (assembly GCA_016801105.1). Classification (NCBI taxonomy): domain Eukaryota; kingdom Metazoa; phylum Chordata; class Actinopteri; order Esociformes; family Esocidae; genus Esox; species Esox niger. Next base: position 5,471 of record JACXGJ010006386.1, on the reverse strand, counting down.
TTACACCGCTTTCAGTCCTTCCCTTGTCAGGCCACAGTGTTGTTGTTGAGTGGGACAGTACTGCAGTGTTGTTGTTGAGTGGGACAGTACTGCAGTGTTGTTGTTGAGTGGGACAGTACCTCAATGTTGTTGTTGAGTGGGACAGCATCACAGTGTTGATGTTGAGTAGGAAAGTATCTCAGTGTTATTGTTGAGCAGGGCAGAATCACAGTGTTGATGTTGAGAAGCAAAGTATCTAAGTGTTATTGTTGAGAAGGGCAGAATCACAGTGTTGATGTTGAGAAGGAATGTATCTCAGTGTTATTGTTGAGCAGGGCAGAATCACAGTGTTGATTTTGAGTAGGAAAGTATCTCAGTGTTATTGTTGAGCAGGGCAGAATCACAGTGTTGATGTTGAGAGGCAAAGTATCTAAGTGTTATTGTTGAGAAGGGCAGAATCACAGTGTTGATGTTGAGAAGGAATGTATCTCAGTTTTATTGTTGAGCAGGGCAGAATCACAGTGTTGATTTTGAGTAGGAAAGTATCTCAGTGTTATTGTTGAGCAGGGCAGAATCACAGTGTTGATGTTGAGTAGGAAAGTATCTCAGTGTTATTGTTGAGCAGGGCAGTTTCCAACCCTGTCTCCATATGTGCCCTCAACAACACATCACTTTATGCTCCATTTCCTAGTGAAAGATCCATGTTCTCTATTTCTACCATCTGTCATCATCTTCCTTCCTTGGGCATCAATGCATTCTCTGTCTTCCTCTCTTTTTGTGTCTCTCTCCTGCTCTCTACCTCTGTCTCTTCATGTGTCTCTCTGTCTCTGTCTCCCTCTATCCACATGTATCTCCGTCTCTCTCTCTCTCGCCGGGTGTCTCTGTGTCTTTTTCCATCAGTATCTAAATTGGATTGACACACCAATGTAGTAAAAATATTACAAAAGCTCAGATTGCATCACAATCAAAGGCTGTGTGAGTCCCGAAGATGTTTACTTAGCTACGTGCTTGTGTCAAAACATCAGTAACCTGCACATTTCTGTAAATTGTAGACATTTTACAGTAGGACTCAAGCTACAGCTCTCGTCCATAACGCGGTTCTCTTAAAAACCTCCTGAGTGGATTGAAGCTTCTCCAAAACTTGCTTCTGATTTTAGGTTGAATCCACTGCGGTGCCATCACAGTATGTGAGAGTGTCTGGGGTTACGAACTGTCATCTCCTCGCCATCCAATCAGTCCCTGTCCACCTCCCCGTGGGCCCGCCATAATGGGAGCTGTCACTTCATGCCTCCTGATTATTCACAGCCACCTGTCCTCTCACTGTCCTCTGGTGTCCTCTGGAGTCACGCATCACACTGGATGAGACCAGCTGAAGTTTAACTAAGGTTTCCCGCCATACGTTACACTGCATTAGCTTGCCGCGCTAAAAGGGAGTCCCCCGATCCGGGTTTCGCGGCTCTATCCAGGACGTGTTTTTTTAGGTCAGCCCCAAGTGTTTCGCAGGCTTTCATCGACACAGCTGGGATGGTGTACCATGGAGAGAGCCTACAGGCGAATTATGGCAATGAGTTCCTTTATCTGATTCCATGAGGTTGGTGAACTGTTGAATACATTCCTCTACACATTTTAAGGGGAACTTGTTGTCGAGCATTTATACAGTTGCTAACAAGTGTTAGCGCATGATCTAAAGAATATCAAAACAGCTACAGTAGCATGCTAGTCAGCATTTTCTAGCAAACTACATCCTCCCTCAGATTGGACACAGATACACAAAGATGTTATTCACAAGTATGTCTGACCAGAAGTAGATAAATGCTTTCTTTGCCAGAATCCAGAACAATTTCCTTTGGGTTCATTATATCCTATACCCAATCCATATACGTATTCATTATAATCCACATAACAATGTTTTTTGTGACTGCTGGAATATATTTTCTGCTGCTAAGAACTGGCTCAAATTAGGATAGGGCATCTGTATTCCTGTGACTGTGATTTGTCCTTTTCTTTACAATGCTGAGCCAATCACAGCCCAGTGTTTTGTTTCCGGTAGACCCCTGATATGTGGGCCCTGGGCAGAGATGGAAGTTGTGTGTGTGTGTGTGCGTGTGTGTGTGTGTGTGTGTGTGTGTGTGTGTGTGTGTGTGTGTGTGTGTGTGTGTGTGAGTGGGAGAGAGCCTGCTGGCTTGCGTGTGTGTGTGTGTGTGTGTGTGTGCGTGTGTGTGTGTGTGTGTGTGTGTGTGTGTTTGCGTTTGCACGTGTGCACGTGTGCACATGTGTTTCAGTCCAAGCTGTTTCTCACATTCTGCTCTGTGATTCGCAGCCGATGGTACATGGCTTTTTGTCTGCTTGATTTAGCAGAACAGACCCTCTGCTTCTCTTAGCAATCTTGTTGACAGAGTTACTGACTTATTTCACCAACAGGACACACAGACCGCGTAGGGCTACAGGGCTGCTGGCATCGGCCATTGGGCCTTGGCTCAAGCCTCTGCAGGACAGATTGGAGGCTCGGCTCAAGCTGTTCTTCATACCCCAACAGCTAGCATCTACACATGGGCCAATAGCAGCTCAACAGACCTGACTGTGTGACTGTTAGTGAGTGTTGAAGAGACATAGGGGAAAGAGAGAGATGAAGACACAGAGAGAGAGAGAGAGAGAAAGAAATGGGGAAGATATTGTGAGAGTAAGAACTGAAGGAGAATGGCCTGTTAACACAGCCCTCACATGGCAGCCAGGCAACTGGGGAAGAACACGTTGGTGAATGTGTCAGATGTTTTAAACTATTCAGGGCTACTGCTGTAGTGAAAGGATATCTATGAAGTGGATTACACACAATCGTCCATGACTTGAGTGTTTTCAGTATCTGCCCCATACCTTGTCTGGTCTGTCCTAATGTGCTCCTGTGCTGCCAGACCTTGAACAACAGGAAACTACAGTACTCAAAGGCTGCAAGAGTCCACTCCACAGACTGAGTGAATAGCCCTTTGTCCGTCTTTCTCTCTGTCTGTCTCTCTCTGTCTGTAAGGCTTTCACTTTGGCATAAGATTCATCAACATGTTTGTGTTGCTGTCACGGAAACAAAATATTTGTAATAAACAAATGTAAAGAAATTATAGATTTTTTTTTCTGGTATGAAAACTCAAAATAAGAAAGGAAACTGATAATATTGAATGTAGACCCAAAAGGAAACAATCTCTTCAACACACGTTTCTCCACCCAGCCAGAATAAAGCCTTTCCCACGGTTTTAATATCTCTGACGGGTAAGATTTGGGACGTTTTTACTGCAAAACCCAGAGAAACATGATGCTTGAATGTGATTACAGAGGCTGCATTGCCAAGAGGAAGCCAAGACAGACACCATCACGAGACGTTACCTATTGTCCTGTGTGACTATAACACAGAGACCTATTCCTTCTCGCCATTCATTCAGGCCAGACCTGGGGTTTACAGTATCAGTCAGAATGTCTCCAGTTTCACCTGTTACGGCTGTAGGGTGATTTGATCCACTGATGCCTCTTGCTTAGTTGGTCTGAAGTTTGATGTCTCTCGGTTACATTGGTTTAACAGCTTAGGATGACACCTTATGATTCATCATAGCCTCTTATCAAAGATTGTCTTTGTTGTAGCTGTATTATCTGACCAGGCACCATAGGAAATCATGGCCTTTGAATGTGCTTTTTGGGGCAATTCTTTTGAACACATATCACAAGACATGTGAACTCCATGAATAAAACTGTGGAATAATTTCAGCCAACAATCATCTGCTGTACACACTACTTCACATTTTCCTACTAAATATGAAATCAGCCAAATCAGTGCCAGTTAAATTATATTTAGCGCTTCTGGTAGGTTTTAGCAACTGATTTTCTCTGCAAAAAAGTCTCGAATTCTGAAGGGAAAAGAAGGACAGAGGAAGGGAGACTGAGGTAATATTCCGTGGGAATTCCTTCAGATTGCCAGATAGTGTTGCTTAGTAACAGGTCTCCATTTCCAGAACCTACCTAGGAGGGCCCAGCCAGGCATTGATTGAAAACCTTTTTTGCTGTTAATTTATCTCTTCATTTCTTTAGCAACCACCCCTACCCTCTCTGGAGCGCACACATCCATCTGTGCAAACCATTCATATTTCTGACTGCAACTAGGTATGTGGTCTTCAGCCTAATAAGCAAAGAGGAGTAAGAGGAAAGAGAGAAGAGAGCACTGCACACCCACTGAGCAAAATAATTTGAGAGGCGTCTATTCAACATGTTTTCATCCACAGAGACGTCCTTTCACTGTGCTTTACTCAGTGGGCAACCATGCAGAGAATCTGGGAATATATGTATTTTCCTGTGAGAAGAACCACCTCAAACATGTCTACGAATACATAATCATCCTTGATCTTTGATATGGTGCCAGCACCCGTCACAGTTCTCTCCCATATCCACAACCTCCTAAGTATTGCAGATGGCGTGCCGTCAACATCGAACGCCGAGATGCACTGTAAGTTGAGTGTTGGGCCAGGCATGTCGGGGGGAGTCAGTGGAAGTGCTGTAGAGCACATTAAACATGGTTACGACGGGAAAGGCGAATTGAGATATTTTGTCACCTAGCACAACAAGGTCCAACCGGTCTCGCTGACAGAACAGCACGAATGTCCTGACCTTTTCAACACGTGCCCGAGGAAAGCCACGCTCAGGCGAGCAAATGTCAGGGAGCGTGTGCCCGGTGGGTACACGTGAAGGGTCTGGTGTTGATGCATGGCTGGCCTTTGTTGTCACTCCTGAATGACGCCGGCGGCCATTAGCACCGTATCAGGTGGCGCAGTGGATGTGGGAACATCTGACCATGATCCAAAAACAGTCAAGACATTATTGTTCCTGCATGATTTGGCGCCACCCTTACCTCAGTCCAGATGGTTGAGGAGCTGTATCAGAATGACAAGAACTAGGGACGTGGGGAAAACTGGAGTAGGGAATCTCTCCAGGAACAGTGATGGATACCATCCAGGAATATACGTACCTGGCGGATGTCGTCATGACAACGGACGCAACATTCAACGCTATCAAAGACAAGAGTGAGCCAATCTTTCTGTACTCGCTGTGTCCACACTTCGCCGAGAATCTAATCTCGACTTAATCTGCAGATTGCTGTTGTTGATGTTCTTGAGCACCCTCCATTGCTTCCTGTGAGGTCTACAACTCAGCTGTGGTCAGAAAGGGCGGACCGCCCCTCGTCTCTTGCATAACCAGACAACATCCACATCACTCTACGCCTCAGATCTTAATAGGTTCTAAGAGCCTCATTCCTTCCGGAGCGTGGATGTATTCTGAGTGCCCTTCTGAACAGCTTCTCTGTCACTCCGCCTCAGCATCAACTCTGTTCACAGTGTCTTTACTCAGACCTGACCCCCCAGCCCCTCTTCTGCCCCCTCTCCCCAGCCCCATCTTCTGCCCCCTCTCCCCAGCCCCATCTTCTGCCCCCTCACCCCAGCCCCATCTTCTGCCCCCTCTCC
>JACXGJ010006385.1:20668-34705 GCA_016801105.1 Esox niger | reverse complement strand
AAAGTAGATTAGCATAAAGCCATGTTGTACTGCGTCTGATATATATGAGTGTGTCTGTGTGTACGTCTATGGTTTCAGGAGTGTGTGCGTGACGGGGGGGGGGGCGGTGTGACTTGTTTGGGACGGGGGGGGGTGGTGGGCGGAGTATGGGAACCCTCCTATAGCTGCCTCTCCATCATAGAGAGCCTCCTCTCACACCAGGCTCCACATTTGTCCTGAATGTCCTGAAATTGTTTAAGGACACTGGGGAGGTGGCCGGCCCTGGCCCTGACGCATGGGGCCCCATGCTCTGGCCCAGTTTGCCCCTAATGCCTCCCCAGACCCCCTGCTCAGTGGAGCAAATCAAGTATTGACCTGAAGCATTTATTTGCTGTAGAACATTATATGCTCATCAGGGCCACCACCAAGGCTGTAAAGCATGGACTCTTTGCTGTGAAACATGGCTTTGCTTATGCACTGTGCTGCTGTTACTGTACCAAGCCGACACCCAGCACCCATACATCATGTGCCGCTCTTGTCACTCTCTTTATTGGGAGAGAAAACAAAGGGCCGAGTGGCTGGAATCATTATTTCTTTTTGACAATTTTTCAAGAAAGCACCAAAAGCTTTCCTTTTGGGGGCCTGCGCACGAGGAGAGGAACGACGATAAAATTGATGAATAGAAGATTGACAGATTTCTTTCCCCTACTCGAAGGAGCAAAACAACAACAGCTGTTTGTATGCTTTGTTTGTTCTCTGAAAGTTACTTTGTGTCGCACTCGCGAGTGACATGAACACATCCACGCATGGAGACCGTCTCAAGGATGTGTCGGTTTGCTGACCGTTACGTCAACCGTCTCAGATACAGTGACAAAGACGCTTAGCAAGAAACCATAGCCGCGTCGTAGCAATGCACCAGGAGGAAACGGTGTGTGCAATAAAGACCCCGAAATCTTCCATTTTCCCAGTGACATGCTACCACCAAGTCAATACGACGCCTTAGACTTTAATAATGGCCCATTATACAATGTGTTTAGTGAATTGATCTGTGGGAAACACACGGTCATCAACAGCCCGCCTTAATGAGTTCCCATCCATCTCAGTAGCAGAGAGAGTCTGGTTCCTCTGGTCCTCTCGTAGTCTCCCTGCATGGCACAAGCGCCGGCTCTCCCTCCACTCTAAAGGACACAGGTGACTGAACCTATGACTGTCCTTGCAGCCGATGATACATGGAGGCTGGGCGCGGGATGACAAATCCCAGCAACACTCGCCCAAGAAGACATATTGATTTTTCAATGATTAATAAGTGGAAAATAATTGTGTTTCATTAAGATGGATGGAGTTTCATTTAGTGCTGTCTCCTCTTCTTCACTTCAGTGGGAGGCAGGCAATCAAATCTCCCACAATGGCACGTTAGTCTGCCATGGCAACAAGGCCAGTGATCCAGCGACAGGGATCACAGAGACTCGGGGAGTAGTCAGTGCTACCTCTCAGCGACCACCCATCACAACTAGCCCGACAAACAGTCCAAGTACACACGTCACACAGGCTATAGACACACGCCTCACTAAAGTCGCTTATTTGTCGTCTGAATTCAATTTACTTAGGTCTACTTGAAAATGTTTAGCACAAGGGGATATAGTATATGACCAATATACCACTGCAAAGGACTTTTCTTAGGCACGAAACGTCGCAGAGTGCCTGAACACAGCACCTGATAAACCACTGAGATGCTTTACTGCCGGAGGCGTTGCTAGGACCACAAAACATTCAGGGCTCAGCCCCCCCACCCTTGGGACAGAAAATACAGGGTTCTGAATGTATATGCTAGAGAACAATTTTGAAGCGCTAGCTAGCGGCCTACACGCAAACATTATCAAGATACGCGATCGGAATTATAGATGAATAGACCAAGGGCTCTTGTTATTATAATATTTGGGGGGGGGGTTGATCCAGGGCTATGGCCCCAGACGCCCAGGCCTAACGACGCCACTGCTTACTGCTATTATTAAGGGGTAACCAAGGCCCGTTGAGCAGTACAAAGTGATGTCATACCCGTGGTATATGTCACCCATGGTCTCTTAGAAATCCTGGTCTATATCAGGGACAACGGAGGACATTTAATATAAGAGCTAGAACTAGAACAAAAGATACACTGAACATCAAGACAAGACAGAACACCCGATACATATGGCATATATCAAACACAGACTGACAAGACACACTAGGAAAAGAGAAACTTAAATAGGGACAGTGATCAGGGAAACAGGTGAAGGCAATAAACAATAAAAAAGGGGTGTCCTGATGTGAGAGCATTGGATCTGACTGGCATGGAAACCTGTCATGCCAGGACCTAACATATACTCTCTCATAAAGAAAATGCTAAACAGAACATACAAATGTTCTTCAGCTGTCCCCAAAGGAAAAGCTTTTGTTGAATTGTTTCTCTTCCACTTACAAACCTTGTTTCCACATAGAACCCTTTCCACTCTGGATTCTACATGGAACATAAAAAGGTTTTACTTGGATGCAAAACAACAATTTAGTGGGTTTTATAAAGGGTTTTCCTATAAAGCGACAGACGCAAAATCTTTTGTATCCCTTTTCCTAAGAGTGTAATCAAATACATTAGAACTACTTGAGTACTGTAACACCAACACTCTCCTCAGCAGTGGAATTTATAAAGAAATCAAATATTATCTAATGTATTTACGAACCGGACACCACGTAACGCATGTATACTAAATAATACAAGTAATGTTTACATACTTTAGTCATTTACCCAGAACCCCCATACACTGCAGCAAATCATACACTGTGGTTTTCTGGAGGTCCTTGGTTTGGATGAAGATGTCAACACAGGGAAGTGGGAGGAGGGGGTTGAAGCACTACCAAACCCCAGTCTGTCTCCAAGCATTGTGGATCACTTTAATGTCTCTATAATGACATTCCCTCCAAGTTTGTGTCATGGTCCATCAAGAATCATAATTGTAAATTGATTCATTGACTGATGGTGACAACACACCACTGTCAAAAGAAAATGGTAAGAGAGAATATGGTCCTCTAATGAATATATCAATAACCGGTGGCAGTCGAAAGAATACCCACAAAACATTCCAAATACACACCAACACCAATTCAGGTACCTCTGTTTGTTTAGCTTCTCTTGCCTGCCAAAGGAAGTTCTGATTTAAGTATGTTGGGTGGAGATAGGCAATTATAGAGATTTTTTTAAACTGGCACTGTTTTTATTAGCAATTCAGTTCAGCAGGGTGACTTATCTGATTACATTTCTGGCCAACAAAGCAGAAAGAAATCTTCTATTTCAAATGGCTCAGAATAATCGTGAAAGTGGACCAATATTACAGAAATCGTGGCACTGTGTTTGTGATGTGTGTGTGTGTGTGTGTGTGTGTGTGTGTGTGTGTGTGTGGGGGGGGATGTTATGTGTGTGTTTTTGCACACACAATTGTAACAACGTGCCCATGAGTTTGTTTGTCTTTGTCTGTTGTACGTATAATCACTTACGCACTTCACGTGGGAAAACGCCGGTGATACATCACCCAAATTACGACCGGTCATGAAGGGCCTGATCCATCACATTGGTCCACAGAACCGGGGCTGTAATGAGAACAGAACCTATGCAACATTGATGTCGCTGGACGACCGCCGATATTGAAGCCTGACTGAGTGAATGACCAACGCCTCTAATGAATCAGTGTGCGGTGCTGCCGGTGGAGGCTGGTCCACCGTGGAGAGGGAGGGAGAGGAAGACGGTGTTCCAGCCCAACCCTACACGGTGATAACTAATGACTCTGTGGTCCCTGGGAGGGCGTGGTTGGGCGTGGTGAGGGGGATGGGTGGGCGGGCAGATGGGTGGGGTTTGCACACCTTTAATCTCGGTGACAGAAATGACCGAATGCAATTGAAGATGCCACGGTTTTTGATTGCCATATCATGCTGGCTCTCTACGCTTGGCGCATTAATAGGGTTTCAATTGCCGGTGTCTACTGTAGCTCTTAATGGCTGATTTATCTCATTTGAATGCCCTTGTCAGGGGGTTGGGCCTCAGTAGAGGGCTACATAATAGGAGGCCAGTTTCCTCAACATCCAGTGAGAATGCTGGGCCCTGAAGAGGGCCATCTGATTACTGGCTCAGATCACTACCCATCCCACTGAGGGGGAGACTAGGCTACTAATATTTAACAGAACAGTGCAGGCCATATTTAAATTTTTCATGTTAATCTGCAGTCCAGATAATTTACATTGTACATGTTTTCTGTAGTAACGCTATATTGTGAATGTAGAATCATTTCATGATAGGAAGTATTTTAATTTGTGAAGACATTACAGATGTCAGAACCGTGCTTGTAACTTGCAAGAAAGAAACATTCACAAAAAAGGCTACATTAAATCATAAATACATTCTGAAATTTGGAAAAAGAGCTCATCTAACTGTCAAAGAAAAGCATACTGCTTAAAGATGAGCTGCCTGTGTAAATATACAGTAAACAAATTTAAACTATTCATCTATTTTTCTGTCTAGGTATACGTCACTATATAGCTATTTATCTATATCAAAATATACGCAACACATATGTAATTTGATATATTAATAGGACAACATTAGACTCGCTGTGCCCTTATTACAACAATGACAACACCATTCCCAAGTAAGTCAGTTGACTGGAACTGTTGTCATTTAACACTCTATTAATTGACTAATGTGCATCACTCCACTGTGTAAAGTAGGCAGGAGCATGGGGTCATACCAGAGAGGATTATGGGAAATTAGCTAAAACAATAAAAGGGGAAATTTCGGTCTTTTTTCAGCTTCACAACTGTACACAGTCATGTATGGCTGAGCCGATGTTGTCATTTAGATTATCTGAGCAAAGATGATTATTCTAATTACATGATTCCGCCATTATGAGACATCTGCTTTGCAAAGATATACATTTCCCCAGCCAAGTGTGTACAGCAAGACTTCTTCAATATCATTACTCATCGTATTGTTCACTCCACAATGCTTCAGAGATTGATAAAGAGGCAAAAGACTTAAACCAAACATAATTCTCCTAATCGATTGCTCATGCTTATCAGAGGTTCGTTAAATAAGATAAATTGTGGTGTGGTTACAGTAGTTTTACTGTCCAGTTTGTTAGTAATGCAGTTAAACAATAAATGCTGTGAGATGCAATTTTTTGCAATAATATGTAGAGACTTGTTAAATATGTAATGAACATAAAATCAAGGCCTATTCTGTTTATTGTGAGGTTGTCAGGAGATAAACGCAAAAAATATCTTGCATGTGTCATGTGTTCTTAGTTATTTTGCTTTGGGAAGAATTTTAACTATTTTGATAATGGTTGTTAAAAGAAACCTGGAAATAATTTCAATTAAAATGTTGAAAACTTGTCACAAATACATAATGAATCTTTCAAATTAAAGCCACTGTCAAAAAATAAATGCATATAGTTTCACAAACTTATGACAGGATCCCAAAAAAATGATCATTCATTAACAAAAACTAATAAATGATTAGCAAATGCATATAAGACTGTTTTTAATGTTGATGTGTTTTTGTGAATTTTACTGCATTTGTCACCTGCAATTTATAGATTTGTGCATTACATTTGTGGGTAGCCATATATACAGCATCGGAAAAAATTAAAAGACTTCTGTGCAGTGGTCTCTTCGTTTTTTTCTGGAGCTGTATTTCTGTGTAGCGGACCATATTTGTGAGTTGAATTTTCTGGAGCCGTTCCATACGGGAACCAGAATTGGACCTCCTTAGTTCGAGTTCTCCAGAACCCCTATATGTTTAAAACATATTTTCTAAATACCACAGCACATAAGTACTTGAATCAATGAAATGTTGGGAAGCAAGTACAATTTATGTTTACACATTTTACAATTTAGCATAATTTCAGGATGTATGTTGTTCATTTCTACAGCTCACCAGCAATGTGTGTAATTTTGAAAGAATCAAGACAAACAGCTTCAACAAAACACCACCTTTCTTTAACTCAGCAACTATCGAAACGCATAAGATGGGTTGATAGGATATTTCACCATTTCACTCTGTTACCCTTGCCTGTAGAAAGACTGGGTGATAAAAACCTGAAAGGCACCTGCGACCGACTTCCGTCCACCAATTTTCAAAGTCATTGTTCGTCGTGATCAGTTTGAAAACTAAAATCCACAATGCTGTGAGCGGTTGAAATGAACTACATACAGCCTAAACATGTGTGGAACTGTAAAATGTGTAAACATAAATAATCCTTACTACCCAACACTTTATTTATACAAGCGATTATGTGCTGTGTTATTTTGAAAGTACGTTTTACACTTATAGGAGTTACTAAGAAGGTCCTAATCTGAATTCCATGTGCATCTGATCCGGAAATTGCAACTTACACACATGCAACGCTGCTCCACGTATTAGTGAGGGCCACTACATATTTGTGAGTAGCGTTGCATGTTTTTAAGTCACAAGTCACAAATCTGTAAAATGCAGGTGGGAAATGCTGTAACATTCACAAAAACATGTTCGAACATTAAAAAGGTCTTACGGGTATTTGCTAATTACCCTTTGTTTATGTTAATGATTCATCATTTGATTTGGGATTTTGTCATATGTATGTGAAACTACATGCATATATTTCTTGACCATGATTTTTATTTGACAGTTGCATTATGTATTTTTGACTTGCTCTAAAGATTTGTGACTCACTACTTGCAAGTTTACAACTTATTGATTGAAATCTATCTTCATACAAAACTGCCAAACTACTCTCTTCCGCTAATTTGACCACTCTTGTCTCAAAGCCAAATAATTTTTTTTACTCAAAGCCGGTTAAATAAAAGATCATGTGCAGATAGAAAATCTTTAAACTTTCCTTCATATTTTGTCATTTTGCAGAGATTATAATGCAGAGAAAATATGGTTGAATGCCTTGCACAAGGGCACAATGACAGATGTTATGCCTCAGAGGTTTGAAGCTGTCACATAGCTAGCCCAATGCTCTAATTATTCCAACTGGCCAAACCATGATCCAACATGTGTAAATAACCAATAAAAACAAAAACTACTGCCGTAAATACCAGTTCTCTGTAGTCCTTGACATATTCTCACTATGCAAATTGCCTGAGAGAAATTCTTAGATGCGTAACCATGCTAATTGTGAAATCAACATTTCCAAATAATACTCAAACGCAGTGGTCATCAAGGGTCAGTTATTCCTCCTATACATTTTCATTGACTTTTTCATATTTACACTTCAAATGCTGTACTTTGTTAACTGTACAACGAACCCCGTCAAGGTTTTGTAGCTTGAAAGGCTAAAGACGTCAAGTAAATATATATATTTTGTTTATTATTGCAAACAAAAGCAACAAAAAAATCAATAAAATCATTATTTCAATTATGGTCCTCAAGGTGTCAAATGAAGTATGTCTTTATCATGGTGGTGGGATCCATCCATCTGCTTTGGCTCCTCCATCTGCTGTAACAGGTCTAATTAGCTTTCTGTCTATAGACTAATCCTTCATGTGTCAATCTATTGATTTTCCTGTCCTCATTAGAACTAGTGTAAGAGAGGGTCTGAGAGCAGAGCAGAGCAAATGGGCAATCTTCTCCTAAAGGTTAAACATGTTAGGGGAGGCGACAAGGGGTGTATGGGGTATTGTTGAGGACAAGCTTATATATGAACATGTCGTCTAGAGTTTCTCCTCTTGATCAGTAGCTGCCTACCTCCAATGGGATCTGCGACAGTGAAGGAACTAGATGAATGTTCAGTTTTGGTTATCTGACTGATTTAACTTTCCTAGATAAATCTAAAATGTGAATCTATTATGTTATTCATGGATTATTTATAATTTCAAAGTTTATCTATCCTTGAAGTCTGATTGAGATAAATTGACTTTTTTAAGAGATCTGGTCAGTTCACAATATTACATTTAAAAAGTGTTTTATTTTTTATTAAACTCGCAAATTAAAACAAACTTGGTAAAAAGTTGTTTACTTTTCAATGTAATTTTTGCTAAATTGTTGAACAATGTTACAAAATATATAGCAAATTATGGGACCAAATATTGCGAGATTTCATAAACATCTCATAAACCTGGCGCTGGAGATAAAAACAGAGGATCCAGGGCAGTGCTCATGTTAAATTCTTTTTCCACAGTTTTGCTGTTTATTTACAATAAACGTCCTATTTGTTGTCTTCTGGTAATGAAGAAATGATTCCAGTCATGCTGGTCAATGCCAGTCAAGGTTCAAGGGTCAGGGTTAATACATTTACCTTAGTTTAATTTTGTAAAAATCTCGTATCAACCTTGCGCTGAACAAAATGGAAAGTGAAAATAAACATATAAATAAAAAAGTGAACAGATGTTCATAGGAATGAATGGTTACACTCTGCAGATGGTGGTAATTATCGGAAAACCATTAACATTCCCAAACTATCCATACCCGGCACTAACCTCACCACGAAAACTCCAATACAAACCTTGGGTTTCCCAATGTACAGTGTGCAGAGACATACTGATTGGAATAAATGATCGCTTAAATACACTCGCCTCGCCCTCAGGTCCTGTTTTTGCCATAGTTATTTTTATCCCGATTCTCCATCTCTCCCTTTTTGCGGTGGTAAAGCTATGCGTTTCACTGCAGCGCAAGTCAATGGGAACGTTGATGGCAGCCATTGTCCTCATCTGACAGCCCCTAAATAGATAATCTGAGTGCATCTTGGATTATGTTCATTTATGGCCCCAAATGGCTTATATTTAGTGCTTTCTAACTTTGCCTTGGGCTTTGTTACTCATGGTACAGTATAGAAAACAACAAAATATAACGCATTAAAAGAACTGGCAGTCAGATAGCACAGTCTACTGTACTTGGTGTACAGGAAATAGAATAGAATTTAAATTTTAGGCTGAGGCTGAGGCTGACGAGAATAAACCTGTTAGCATACTGCAATGTAGACCAACAATACAGTGCATTTAAACAAAAAGACATACCAATTCTGCTATTCCTTTCACTAATTGGTCTTTCAAACCAATCATAGCGGCTCAGAAAAAACGATGTGAACAGATCTGAAGTGATCGGTCAAAAGAACAATTCATAAAACTGTAATTAGTATTATTACAGTTATGCCATCTGGGTAAAGGCAGGCAATGTCAATGGGACACAGAGTGCATGTGGGTGTATCAAGACAAACACAATGTTCTTAAACAGATTTAGAATTGACTTGGTTCAATGGAGGAGCAAATCATCAACTGATTAATCTGTGGGCTGCAATAACACAAGCCATCCAATTCTGATATTTTGTCCAGGAATTGTATTTTCTTAGCAATCTTTTCCAGTGTTGATATAATTGGTCAAAAATGTGTGGAAGAAAACATCGGAACTGAGCCGCTTTTATGAAGCCTTAGTGCTGGTGCTGTCATCAAGTAGAGTAACCTCCTGACTGTATGATTCAAATTCTGCATGAATTAGCTCCACTCCATCATAGATGTGGTACTCAGTGACATTATGACTTAGGGTCCAGTCACATTGTGGCCCAGTCACACATGCAGATAAACTTTTCCATTCTTCCGCCAAGCAAGTATTGGGCCGACATCATATATAGCAGTAGGTGCAAGACGTTCACGGACGTCTTCGCTTCATCAACATTAGATGCATCATATATTTTATAGAACTTAACATACACAGATGAAATGTCATGAAAAGGTGCGGTGCATGGGGTAGGATAGAATAGGAAACAAACTAAAGCAGATTTCAAGAAAAGTCTGTTAATTTCAGTAAGAAAATCTTGTAGTGATAAAGTACATTAGGCCAAAATATTGCCCACTACAAGTGAAATGTTCCACGGTTTCCCACGGTTACGATCAAATGTGTAGGGAATTACCTTTTTGATTATGATTGGCCTTTGATGGAAGCGACTCGGTTTCTGGCCCAGTTGGTCCTTATCTTAGAACAGTTCAGTACTGAATAGATTATATTATGATGTTCAGCCCAACCAGGACTCACACCGAGGTCTAGTAAATGTGTTTTCCAAATGTTTATGAAATTTCAAACCCAGTGTCAGTTATTTTTAAGTGGACCGTACAAACCCTGAATTCATGTTAATGTGAACCCCCCCGTGGATGTGGGTTCCAACACACTGGCAGTGCAAGCCCCTGAAAGAGGATGTCTGCTCACTGTTGATCTTTTAATAAAGATGATTAAGATTTGTTTTATCTTAGGAGCCAAACCCTTTAGCTACAGTCTTGACTAGGCTACGTGGTAATTGCATTGCGTTGGACAGAAAACCGCATTCACTGAAATTAGGTGAGGATTTGGTTGGTTCATAATAAAATAAAAAGATTGTTTATCTTTCAATGTGGAATCTTCACAGACAACTTAACCATCTTTCTTTCCCCATGGGCTTCCTGCATGGCTGGATAGAAGCTGCTTTGTCAAAATTCACACCATTATCAACAATATTTATGCTAAATTCAGCTTTTGTCTGGTCTCAAATATGTCTGTGTTGCCTAAAATTAGCTTTTCAGATCAAATGTTTATGAATACCCCTAATAATACCACCCCTCCCATCTGTGCACATGCTAACTGACATAACACACGGCCCAGTGTCCTAAAAGCAATAATTTTCACTTAAATTCTACATATTTTTGATATACAGAAATGTAGCTTTTAGTCAAATTTCTGGTAAAATATTTACCTTGCACATTTTTTCATTGCAAATGTTGTTATTATAAAAAAAAAATCAAGTCAATAAAAATTCTCAAAGATCATAAATGTACACATAATATTGTAGTGTATATATCTGTTTTAACAGAATACAACTCCAGAAAAAATAAGGGACAACTGCACCTTTTTCTTTCCTTTCCAAAAAGTTTGGAGCGAGGAACAGAAGCGTTCATTTTGCAGTGCACTCTTAATTTTAAATTGAACCCTTCTGTTCCTCACTCAAAACCTTTCTTTGCAACTTTTTTGGAGGTGCAGTGGTCTCTCAATGTTTTCCGGAGCTGTATATGAGTCCTTATCTTTATTGTGCACTTTTTAAATCTGATATTAGTCTGTGATTTTAGTTTACACTGAAACATGGTTTTCATCATAAAAATGTAATTATGTTACAAAAATGACCTACAAGAGGTTAAGGTCACTCCCCTTTTCTCTAAGAAAGCAGGTAAACCAGACATCTACTCCAAGTCATGATTTCATGCCATGGTTTCATTTTCGCCATTCCACCTCTGACACCGCTGTAGCAAATGAAGGGGCCGGGAAATGAACCCGGTGGATGGCGTGAAAGGCAAATACCCAGCCAGCTGCACAACCATGATTAACTGCATAATCACTGCAATATTATGTTTTAACCACAAGTAGTGTAGATATCCATTGTTTTCAAATGGAGGTGGAATCTGTTGGGAAGTCCATTTTAAAAGCATCTTCTTAGAGCAGCGTTGTCACTTAAAATGTATGAGCCATTTGTTTGATGGAAAACTTAGCTCTGGATAACTCAGGTGCCCTACAGTAGATGACATCTAAGCATAAAGCTTCTCCTTCTTTAAGCTAATAGCCACATATTATGATTAGTTGCAACTATTTACTGTAAAGACGTTTACTAATCAACATCACCCATAGAGTTATGCTGCAGATCTGGGAGCAATTATGTCTACGGAACACACATTAACGGCTAACAGAGCTTTTTCTTAGCAACACATCAATTACTGGCCGGCGTTTTACATTTAATCTTCGTATTGGACTCTTGTTAATTTTAACCACTTCCTTCCCCTCAAGTTTATTTTGCTTTGGTGCATGTGGCCTCTCCACATCATCCATTCACCAGTCAGACCATCCATAACCACCCTAGAACAGGGTCGTGATGCCTGACTTGACCTTTGCTTTGGTTTTGTTTGACCCAAGCGGGTGATAGGACCGCAGGCCGTAGTGAGTGTTACAGTCTTCATCTGTTTCTAGCTCGGCCTCTGACCATATTACCAAGGCAACTGGCTGGATCCAAGCTGACCAATGAGATGTTACAATCATGGTCATCGCTGTATACGTTTGAGGTAAACTTGGAAAAATAATTGGCCATCCCATCAGAAAGAATGATGTGTTGTATGTGATATATGCCCCTGTCTCATGATTGGGTTCTCAACACTCCAGTTCCCACCAGTGCTGAAAGAATGCAGCCAGTCAAACCCTACACCCACATTTCCCTTCCTAATTACGTAATCAATGGTCTTTTAAATGTACAAGCAAATCACCACCGAGGTGAACTTGTGACCCATTCTTCTAACCTTTTTGGCAAAAAAAGATTTGTACCAATCAGGGAAACCTGACGGTTGACTTGGAATTAAGGACACAAAGTCAGGACCCTAATTAGAGGTGTAACCTTTTTTTGACAGACAGATTTGTTTTGTGATGCCAGTATTTGGCTAAGATCTGTGGGGACTAACAGATCAGCAGATATGCATTAAGCGCTAGCTTGGCCAGATTGGCGTTCATTAGCAAACTTGTTCAAACAAAACACAATCAAACTCAAAGCCACCTCGGTCACAATCAAAATAATGATAGGTCCTACCCCCCTAATGCATTTCCATCTGAGACCGAAGTATATGTCTCAAATTGCAAAAATTATTACGTGTAATTACAACCTTTTCACACAAAATAACCCCGCCCCCAATTTGTATGCCCTCCCACCCCCCCTTTCCTATGACCATGTGCTTAGAGGATGTCCAATAACTGTAGGCAGCCAATATTGATGCAGCAAATTTCAATTTCATTTTAGCGATGGGAATTAGAAAGGGGCTGGGGGTGACCTGAAGAGGGGGCACCAATGTCTTAATAGGCATTTCTGGTATTTTCCAAACAGCTGCATTCAATTTGTCACGGCAGGGGGCGGCCACAAATGCTGCCATGAGATAGCATCAGCTGCTTTCAATGGAGCGGGCCGGAGACGGCCGGGGACAGGAAGCGAAGCAGCCCCCCCCCACTGCCTCCCCATGTCCAAAGAGACATCAAGGAGAAGACAAAGGCCAAGTGGTGTGTAGAGTGGAAAGAGGCCTGCAGTAGCTCCCACAGGCATCCCACTCTCCTCAACTCTGCAGAAGGCCGGGATTCATCCCTGGAGGGGTCGTGCTCATCCAATTCACTTCATCCAGGTGGAATGAAAACCATACTGGATGAGGGAGAAAATGGTATGTCTCTAGAGGTTAAAATTAAAGCAACAACTTTTCTCAGGTGCTTTTTAAAAGTTAATGTTTCCAAAATGTTTAACATAAGCAATGCATTCATTGTCTCTCTCACCGAATGATCAGTCCATTCGCAACTATAATGCAAATGATCACAATTATACTGTAAAAAACACATGCTTAATGGTATACAGTAACTCTGTTCATATGTTGGAATTCTATGCCTCCAAATAAAGCATAATACTCTATCTCAAAAGTGTGACAATAATATTTAGGTAGGGGAGACATGTTTATGTGTAAACATCGTTTGCATAGTGTTTTCCATTTGGGATCAAAGAACATGCAAATTCCCCTGCTGTGCCCTGTTCAGCAGGTGTTCCTGGGTGCGATGCCTTTATATCGCAACCATTTCAGTCCTGACATTCAACAGAGACACACATCATGGTCTCCTGTGGATGCACTGCCAAATATTGAAAAGGGGGAATATCATATAGAACCAGCATTCAATGATAGGCTTTGACATTGCACAGAGAGGAAGAAAATACACTTTGCCAAGTCAGTGGGGACATATTTGGTATCCATAGTAACCTTAATCAAACCAGAATTTTGCAAATGAATGACATAGTGGCTGCACACTTTAGGTACCATTTTAATGGCGATGAAGAGGCTTAATATGTGTGCATGGCTTCAAACCTCTTCTATTGCAAAAGTCATTTAACAAAAGAATAGTTTGTTGTTGGTCTTAAATAGTGGCTAATTAAAATGTTGACCCCCACATGGTCCCTCCTCCTAAGGACACTGAATATAAACAGGAAAAATCTTTTTTTTTTCTGGGTGTTGGGGGGGGGGGGGGGG
>JACXGJ010006385.1:0-20568 GCA_016801105.1 Esox niger | reverse complement strand
CGCTACAACAACAAATGGACACACAGATAAATTGAAATGGAAGTTACATGTGAAACGTGGGAGTTCATCAGGTTCTGAGCTTTAAACAGACCCTGGGAGGGGGAAAAAAAAAGATTAGTGGTGGTAGTTGTTTATTTTCACACTTCAGAGTTCTGCAACGAGAGTGTATGTGTTTAAGCTCAACAGAGCCGGTGACGATCAACCTGCTCAATGCTAGGGAGTACATTTGGTGAAACACAACAGCTCTCTGTAGTGGCTCTCCAAGGAGCTTGTGTGAGAATACCGTGTTACAGTTCCACAACCTCAGATGTGGTGTGTGCGAAACATACTCTCACTCCTATTTGCCAAATGTTGTCTTTCCTCTCTGCACTTTTCAACCTTGATACCTCTTCACTTGGAAAGCTAGGTGAAACAAATGTAATGTACGTTGGGAGAAAAGCAGATATTCGCTTTTGAGGTATTTCCACGTTTGTTGTTCTGCTAAGGTGATTTGATGTGCTGATTTGGCAGGAAGACCACCACATTCAGACTGCGACGTTATGCATTTGTCCGAGCCCCCAGCCAGAATGGTTGGTGGTGAGTTATTTAACTTCAACCACATGGAATGAACGCATTCAGAAATAGGTCAAAAATAATAACATTATAGACCGTATTTTGTAAAGGGGATATCCACATCTATTGTGGATGAATGCAAGCGAGTGGCTTAGATATTTGAGTCATTACTAAATTCCATTTGAACACATTTACATTAGTTTGAATACCTTTTTGAAAACTGTCTTATGCTGAGAAGGTTGATGGAGTCTTACATTCTTTATCTCTACTTCGGTCCACAGCTCTCAGTTAAAAGAATCTGACGATCAATAGATGGCAGTATTTCACAGAACATGTGACAGAAACAGGAAGTAGTGAGGGATGAAAGAGCACACACGCCACTGGAGCAGATTTACAGTTTCTTATATTTAAATCAAAAGATAGGAGCGTTATAGAAAATGATTTCAATACATTACACTGTCATTTTATCTATAAACATTTGTCACATATACATAAACTATGAATGTCAGTGCCCCTTTTATAGCATATTTGTATCTTCCTTGCTTAAAAGGGAATGTAAATGTAGGAAAAACAGCATATGTTTTTGTCGTAACAGAGGGACAATTGTCAATGCAATTTGGTTTAATGTGTCATCCATACATCAGAGATGATAAAAGACATTGGTTCATTGCTCTTTCCATAAGAGACATGTGATCAGCCATGAATATCAGTGGACTACAGATGGTTTATTTACAAATGATGAATGGCTGTATATACAGAATGGGATTAGACTTCCAAGAATAATATCAGAAGTAATATATCTTAATACACTTTATATGTAATATGTCATCTGAAAAATTCCGGCATCATTTTGCACTGTGAATGCATTTTTTAATTGAGTGATTTTAAGTTCAACTCTACCAGCTCGTAGACAACAATTTTTAACACAAAATACACAGAAGTAAATGCAGCAATTATTTAGTTGGGATTTTTGTAGTTATATTTTCATAATGTCTGGAGAATTTCCTCAGTTTATCCCTGTTCTTCAATAGAATGTTTTTGAAGCATATTTATAGAGGCAGCTGCTCTTATGCTAAGAAAGGACAGAAAAAGCCATACAAACAAATTGCAGCAAATGTTTCATCAGCTGTTGGGCAAGTGAGTTACACAATAAAATATAATTATTTCTCCTTGGCTATTTCTCTAGCCTTTAAGATAGTTAATGTAGATTTCTGCACAGGATGCAGGAAGAACAGGCACATGGTTCTGTGTGGATCACAGATTTGACAAAACAGTTGTTAAAACAGTTGATTAGAACTTCAGCATACAAACATCCCCTGAATAAAGTTATCAGTAGACTCAGTGATACACAAGGCACTCCAGCTGGTAAAACATGTTCAACAGGGAAATCAGGAACAGCTTATTCTATAACAACACTGGTTGCATTTCTACAGTACCTAAAGTTGATGCTCATTTTCTGCCTCAGCAATCCCCCTACACACACACACACACACACACACACACACGTACACACACACACACACACACACACACAGATACTCTGTGCTGATGCTTGCCTATTCACAGTGGAATCACTGAGTCAGGTGTCTGACTGAGTGGACCAGTGGCCCCATCCCTGCCTCCCTCCCCCTCGCCAGGTGAGTGTGACCCCCCACCCACTTGCTGTCCAGCCCTGTTAGTTTGGCCTGCTGCAGGGGGATCCGAGGTGTCCCGTCAGCGTTTAAGGGGGGGACAAGTCAGAGGCCTGGGTTCTGTAATGAGCAGCCCTGACTCTGTCCTCTTTCTGGTTCAGCTGCTCCTCTCCCTCATTTCACGCTGTGCTGCCCCCCAACTCCGCTGGCCCGGCTAAGTGTCCTCTCCTCCTCGTCGAGCGCACAGAATGGGGAGGCGCACAGCGGAGGAAGAGAGAAACGAAGGGAGAGATAGTGAAAGAGAGGGGAAAAGGGAGTCAGACAGGAGCATGCATGACTGGTCACTACTCCATACCATTCATTCCAGCCCCCCTCACCCCTCCCTCCCCCCCACCCCCCCCTATCTACCCCCCCACCTTGGCAAGCCTCTTCCCTGCACACAGGCAGGCTTTCTTTACAGTGCAGCTCTAAGAAGTCCACCTCACCCCAATCCTGTACTCTCATGGCCCTTCCTTGGAGGTTGCTATTTCAGGAATCGTAGCCAAAATAATAATTCTCTCACTCATGAACCATTTAAAAACATCCTTTTCATAGAAGAAGGTGCCTAAACACTCAAAAATCCTGCGAGGTTAAGTAGAGAATCCAAGGGAGGTGAAGGAGTGAAAATCAGGAAGGTAAAGGAGGAGAGACACCCAGGGAGATTGATGAGGAGAGAAAGCCGGGGAGGGAAGGAGGAGAGACACCCATAGAGGTGAAGTAGGAGAGAAAGCCAGGAGGGAGGAGGACATATAAGACCCCGGGTGGTGAAGGGAGAATAAAGGGTCCTTGGAGGTGGAGGGGGTGGAGGAGGTGAAGGAGGAGAGAAAGGGCCCATGAAGGTGGATGTGAAAGAGCAGAGAAAGGGCCCATGAAGGTGGATGTGAAAGAGCAAAGAAAGGGCCCATGAAGGTGGATGAGAAAGAGCAGAGAAAGGGCCCAGGAAGGCAATGTGAAAGAGTAGAGAACAGGCCCAGGAAGGCGAATGTGAAAGCGTAGAGAAAGGGCCCAGGAAGGTGGACGTGACAGAGGAGAGAAAGGGCCCAGGAAGGTGGATGTGAAAGAGCAGAGAAAGGGCCCAGGAAGGTGGATGTGAAAGAGTAGAGAAAGGGCCCAGGAAGGTGGATGTGAAAGAGTAGAGAACAGGCCCAGGAAGGTGGACGTGACAGAGCAGAGAAAGGGCCCAGGAAGGTGGACGTGAAAGAGCAGAGAAAGGGCCCAGGCGTTTGGAGTGGATGTTGGCTGTTCAGAGTTTCTATTTCACTAAACTCTGAAATGCTTGGCCAATAGATATTCACAAAGGTTTTCAAGTCTTCATCTAAACATAAATCACTGGAAGTATTTAAAAGGTTTTTTGTAAAACTCTACTTGACTTTATGAATACTTGTGTGCTTCTATCTGTAAAAGCTACCACTTGACTATATAAGTGTGTATTCACACTAGAATCTAAAGCACTGTTTAGATATGCAGAGATGTTTTTGTGTTTGGTGTTTTCACCAATCACATTGTATCTTTTCACAGCATGCATTTGAAAAGATTGGTCAAAAGTAAGTTGACATAATCAGTCTATCGTTATGAATTCAGTGTGTTACCTTGTCTCCAGATGCTCATCTTAATCTGATTATATTGTTGCAGTGTAGGAAATTGAAACTTGTAATGTATTCAAGGTTAAAAATAACTGTACATTTGTAATTAAAATGTCAGACTAGATAGCATGTCAGACTTTATTCATAAATTATGATGTGTACAGTATATGAATGTATCATGTGTATTATGTACAAGCCATTATTAAAAAATAACTTGTTCTTTAAAACCTGTCTAAAAAGAAATATGATGACAACTCATATTTCCTGGAACATGAAGATACTTCAACTACTGTATCAAATGTGCAGATGTGTTCATGTCAGATCTCTATTTGTCTGATGGTTGTACTATACTTCCTACAATACCATAGCCCTGTAGCATGTCTGTCGGCATGCTTTAGGAACACCAGCCTTCTGACCAGGAACACCAAACTTCTGACTGGGAACACCAGCCTTCGGACTAGGAACACCAGCCTTACCAGGAACACCAACCTTCTGACTGGGAACACCAGCCTTCGAACTAGGAACACCAGGCTTACCAGGAACACCTACCTTCTGATTGGGAACACCAGTCTTCTGACCAGGAACACCAACCTTCTGAATGGGAACACCAGCCTTCAGACTAGGAACACCAGGCTTACCAGGAACACCAACCTTCTGACTGGGAACACCAGCCTTTCTTACCAGGAACACCAGCCTTCTTACCAGGAACCCCAACCTTCTGACTGGGAACATCAGGCTTAATAGGAACACCAGCCTTCTTACCAGGAACACCAGCCTTCTTACCAGGAACACCAACCTTCTGACTAGGAACACCAGCCTTCTTACCAGGAACACCATTCTTCTGATTGGGAACACCAGCCTTCGGACTAGGAACACCAGCCTTCTTACCAGGAACACCAACCTTCTGATTGGGAACACCAGCCTTCTGACCAGGTACACCAGCTTTCTGATTGGGAACACCAGCCTTCTGACTGGGAACAACAGCCTTCTGACCAGGTACACCAGCCTTTTGACCAGGTACACCAGCCTTCTGACCAGGTCCAACAGCCTTCTGACCAGGTACACCAGCCTTTTGACCAGGTACACCAGCCTTCTGACCAGGACCACTAATGAACCTCAGATACCTGTGAAGCCACATCATTTCAATGCTTAGAAAAGAAGGCTCCTTGTAAACGAGATACTCAGGAGGAGGAATCAATTTGCACACGAGAGGGATATTAAAGCAGGTGATAAATATTATCATCGGCACCAATCGCCTTTCCAAAGTAGCCGTGTAACTGTTTTCAGTGCCGTGAAATCCTTTATCGAGCTGTCGCTGGTTGACAGAAACAATTATCCGGAGAGGGAGGTAAATGAATAAAATTAGCACTTCCAGCCTTGCACGTTCCCTGCCTGTGGCAATCAGTACGCGACGACTTCCCAAACTCTTATCATATCCCGGCAAGCAGAGCAGCCAGCATTTCATATCTACCACCCCTCCTCCCACCCCCACCTTCTCCCCTGAAAAGAGGACGTTTACGGTTGGTTTAATCACGCCGTTGTGATTGTGCACTGATAGATTAGGGTCTCATAATGGAACTCACCTTGGCTGCGGAGGATGAAGGATTCCAACCAAAACACTGTTTTGTGCGGGTGAAGGCGGGGTGTGTCGATGTGAGTGTGTGAGTGTGTGAGTGTATTTAGCTCAAATGATCCCATGTTCAGTAAAGACTTGTGCTTTGGCAGATGCTTCAAAGATAAATTAGGTAAAATAGAGAGTAAATAAGAAAATATGGCTTATTCTGCAGAATCATTTGCACAACATTTCTGTTCACATTGGCATGTACCAACAGACGTCTATCGGGAGATTCTTTAATGCGTTTCACCAAATGTACGGCTGTGACATGGCCTTTGACAAACACCCTCCATCTGCGAGCTGGTCCACAGCACGCTTCCTGTCAGAACCACAACAAGCTGTTATGTACCCTGTACTCATTTCCCATAATTAATATCATTGCCACATTTATGGGCATGGGGTTTAGTTTGCAAAACTAATAAAAGTTGGTAATACTCCGCAATTTGCTCCACTGGCAGCTCCATAGGCCACAGTGGAACAGCAGTTCAGCAACATGCCCAGCATTCGTTGGCAAGGCCTGCATAATTCTTTGGCTGCCTGGCTCATTACTAATATAACTCGTTTTAAAAACTGGGTTCTCCTGGGGTCATTTCTTTTATTTTAAATGTGTAATGGCAGATAAGTGCAGCGCTGCATGTGTGGTTCCTCTACTTTGGCTCTGAGATAAGGAACTCCGCTCTCAGATAACTTTGCTGTTCTTCATTTAACAGTTGTTTAGCGTCATTAAGAGTAATCACCATAATGGAAAATGTCACTTGTAATATGCAGAGGTTGGAGATGAAGGGTTTTTCAAATTGTTGATGCGGATGTTCAAGAATTAGCCCAGATTTCTGGTAATTGAGAGGCTGATATTCCAAAATGTTAAATGAGAGGATTGCGGCCGCCCTACTATGTCCTGTAGGTGGAGAAGAGAGTTGACAATATGCAGTATAAAATACTAATGCAAAACCCTAAGCCTGGAATAATGACTTTATTGAATTTCACTGTGGTTCTTTATGGTCTACATTCTTCAATGATTGACCTCTTTTAATGTTTTTTTTTCTTTTCTATCCCTCTAAGACATTCATCTTTGGACACAACAACATAACAGAACAAGTTTCTCTGAGACAACCAGTAATTGACCTTCGGGTCTTTTGTAATGCTTCAGTTCCAGTAGAAATTGCAGTCCCCTAATTGTATATTTTTTGTTTTTTACTTTGATCTCTGTGAGGCAACTCAACTTGATTTCTGCCCTGGTGCTCAACTGATGCACGGGCACTTCTGCCGCTAGTGTTTATATCACTGTTTTGAATAGAGACTTTTATTAAATCATTTACTGTCCCCTCGCAAGGAGTTTAGATGCTTCTGAGGACTTTACCTCCAAAGACTGTCTGACACCACTGCAAGGACGGTCACATTATTTCCATTATATCCATGTGTCCCTTCAAGTGATCTATTGGCTCACGCTAATATGCATAGACACACACACACACACACACACACACACAGGCACGAACAAATGCACACACACACAAACACACAAACATGAATATCAATATGGTGAATATGTATATCTATGGTACATGCAAGCCCTTGCACACACACAGACACACACACATAAACAATATATTTACAAGCAGACCAGTGTTGTGAATATGTACTGTATATCTACAGCACACGTGTACACACATACACACAGTATCAATTGCCACATTTCCATCTTCGCGGGGCCTCACACATATATAAACACATATCATATAAAGAACCCTATACATTAATTTCATATAAAGAACCCAATCCATGACTTTCACATAAAGAACCCTATCCATGACTTTCACATAAAGAACCCTATCCATGACTTTCATATTAAGAACCCTATCCATGACTTTCTTTTAAAGAACTCTATCCATGACTTTCATATAAAGAACCATATCCATGGCTTTCATATTAAGAACAAATCCATGACTTTCTTATAAATAGCTCTATCCATGCCTTTAATATAATGAACCCAATCACTGTCTTCAATCCCATGCAATAACTACAGGCAGATGAGTACCAAGCAACAACACTGTCTCAGGGGGAACATTGTGGAACAGTGCGATGTGATAATGTATGGAACAAAGGACCTGGGAGAACAGGTTAAAAGTCAAGCACCAGGTCTGGGCACCATGGGGGAACATTGGGAACCAGATGGAACACTGTGTAACACACAAGACCATGTTGCTTCAAAGACAAACGTGCCCTTGGGGGGAAACCCTAGAAATTGGTTATTGTATCGTTGAGGCTATTTACCTATTTTGGGGATTAACATATTTAATTCCCTCCTTAATCCCGTTGGAGTTAATGCCCTCGGATTTTCCAATTATCCAACCAAGTGTAGCGCACAGGGACCCGCTAGTGATGATCTTCTGTCTGGTGATTTAACTCCTGGTGTTGTGCTAACTTTAGCATGTTGTCTTCAACCTCCATACATGTAAAAAGCAGTCAGGCCATTCTGGCTCCCTCCCTACCAAAGCTAGCTCTGAGTTGTACACCGACACGCAACAACTCCTCACACTCCCATACCTACAGCACAGCAAATATTGCAGTCTACAGATAGGTCTTGTTTTCTCATGCAGCACACAAAATGAAGTTTCAATAAGATCCACCTGGAGTGGTGGGTTCCCTGGATGGGGTGGGGGATGTTCCCCAGCATCAGTCCCACAGACCTAAGGAGGAAGTGGGGCAGAAAGCCCCTGGTTAATATCTCTGTCCAACCAACACTTTTAATTGACTTCTCATACATTACTGGGATTCCTATGAGATGACACAAGCTGTCACAAGAGTGGCAGTAAGGGGATGGGTGTGTCTTTGGGAAAGGGGTTCTGCATGTGTTATTGTATGTGGGCGTTTCTATCTGCTTGTGTGTGTTTTCTCTATGTGTTTGAATCTGTTTGTGTGTGTATCTGTGGTGTTTTTAGTTTGTATGTGAGTGTGAGTTGGAGGTGAATCTTGTCCGACATTCACCTCAGTGATTAAGACAGTGCCTCCATCTCTCTTTTTAATGGTGGGAATGACTGGGTCATTATCTTGCATTAAGTCCAATAATTACACAAAGACACACAAATAAACAGACTTGCTCTTCCAGTAGTGAACTTTGAACTTTGAGGCAGTCACTCTTCCTCTGTAATTGTGGCATGCTTTCTGTGCTCATCTTTTGATGCTCTTTGCTTGTGAGCAGCTGTGAAGACCACTTCATGTTCCTGCAACCCCCTATATGTTTGTACCTTTTTTCATGGAAAGAAGCTGGTGCCAATATGAACTCTTACGAAGTAGTTTGAACTGGGATATGCTTTCTGCCAGGGAGTTATCCATTATATCGAGTCGTGTTGTCTTGGCTAATATTGAAAGCCTTTTAAGGTGGCCATGGTTTATGGATGAAGGGATTTCCTGTCACAAGACCATGTTCCATTCTCACCAGCTACACGGTCACAGACCCTGGCTAACACTCTTAACGAATGGTTCAGTTTCATCAACATGGTAGAAAACCACTCTGACATGTGCCATGGATGAGAGACACGATGTACAGTACAAGACATTCCTTGATTTGTTCCGGAGAAAGGAAACATTTCCAATTTGGAAATTGCATTATATTATGAGCAAACACAGAAAGTGAAACATTTTATATGCTCCTGTTTATTTTCGTCAACTGTTGGCCAGTGACATCCTGAGCCAACATACAGACATTCATCACATGAAAACACTGCAGTAAAAAATACCCAGCATGATTATATAACTTTTGTAATGACTAATGTACTAGTGGAGCTTTTATAAGTCCCGATTCTGTCCAGCTATCAGGATGTAACACAGAAACAAAGCCACGCTCCTGGCATTCAAACTTTAAGCCTTGACATGGAATCCTTGTGGAGACACTCGGGCAGTTTATAACAAAGGTCAAGAGGTCATTGCAGGTCAACAGGTCAAAGCAGTAGCAGACTACCAAGTCCTCAATGTGCATGTGTGTGCGTGTGTGTGTAGGGCGGATGGGTCAGGGCGAAAGCAGACACATTTGGAAATCTCCCTGAATCCTCCAACGCAAACCATTCCTCCAAACGACCACCCGCCCGCCTGCCCACAGACAAGCAAATCATTCCTCCACTCCAACAACTATTCAAGGTCTTTCTACATAAAGATCCCCTTATCTTTCCTTTGTAATTGCAGGCTGCGCTAACAGCAAACCAATCCACCAGTTAGCGTGGGCAGGCAGGCTGCCAGGCCCAACTCATCCAGGCTTTCCATCAGCACTTGTTGTACCACTTGAACATACTCCTAAAAGAGAAAAGCCCGATCTTTCATTTGGCCAGTCTGAACCCCCCCATTCCTCCCTCCCCTCTCCATTTCTTCTCCCTGGGTGACAATCCAGCCATTGTACCATCCTACCCATCCCCCTCTTTGGCACCCCTCCCTGTTTGCCCCCCCCCCCTTTAGCTGCTATGGGCTATATTACTTTGACCCCAGTCCATCAATCTGCTTCAATTGGATAATGATCTGTAATCACTTTCTTTCAGGGGAGTCTATAAAATGGTGCAGGGCTTGTGCTCCTCCCAGGAGACTTCTTTCTGTTCACTCCCATTTGATCTAACGCTCCTCCTTTCAGCTCACTAAATACCCCTCTCACATGGACCGTATGCATTCGGCAGCCGGCTCTGGGGCTGGAGGGGGCGAGCCTCTGTTTATTTTTCATGGCCCCCGCTCTCCAATGGAGAGAGGCTAAGAGGGACAAGGCGGGGCCCGGCAGGGGGGTTCCCTAAGCCAAGGGCCCCCGCCACGTCAAGGGGCCCCACTTCTGCCATTATTGCTGACCCTTCATTAGGTCGTTTTGTACCCAGGCCTTGTAATCGATAGAACCCCTTCACATCGTTCAGCAGTGGGGGAGAAAGAGAAAACGTCTGCCCCCCCAGTTCATCCCCTTCTGAATGAAGTCAGCAGAAAGCCCGATTACGCAATGAACCAGAACTCCCTTTCCTTCATTCTTGGACTATGGTCCTCCTACTTCAATTAGTTGGATTTAAGGTAAGATGTGTAATGATCTTGATTTGGGTTTTAAAAAATCAGCAAGATGAAAATGTGGGTTTAAGATAGAATCTCAGGAAAATACTGGAGTTATTGATAGTGAAACTTAACCTCTTTCTGCTTTTCCTTCCCAAGGGTATGTTTTTCCTAGGAAATGACTTGATGTCTGTAACTATATGCCTTCTTAACTACTGTTATCACACGTGCTGATACCATCTGGACGAAGAAAGAACTCAAGGCCTGTTTTCACAGCATATTGCACATTTCCATCTCAAAACGGGATGCAACCAAGTTGAGTTAACAGTAATATATTGTTTAGTTGTGCTTCATTGTGGAAGGTGCGGGGCAAGCTGTGCACTGGTAATGTAAAGTACATGGGCACATTATCAGAGTTCAAGAGGGGAGCAGATTGACTGCAATTTAAACCTCCATCAATTCAACATGAGCTTTTGTCTAAACACTTGGGCACTCTGCAATATACATAAAAAGGCTTGTGAAATGTAAGTCAGGCCCATACAATAACTTGATGAATGGAATGGGTCTATTTTTTTCTCCCTCTCTGTCCCTCCACTCTGCTAAGACGACAGCCTCGGTCTTGTATATCATTATCCCCATCCACTCTTCAGCAAGTTTAGGGCCTTTACACAGAGAGCATATGCCTATTGAAAGGGTGGCACCATGCAATGCAGGCCCAGATGGAGTCAGCCTCCCCGTCAATAGGCGGACAATGGGAATGGAAATCAAAGTTAAAGGGGTGCATCCAACTCGATTTAGCCCAGACAAAAGGTGCTTGTAGGAGGCGAGCTGAGGGGAGGGCCGTTGTGGTGGGGGAACATGTCACAGGCGATAAAGCGGCGGCCTCAGCTGGCCACTCTGTCACCGGGGTGATAGAGACACACTGACATGAGACTAGACACCCCATACCGTCTCTGCCCCGTCATCCCCCTTCCCATCCTCTCATCTCCTTTGCTCTACAGAGCTTTTCTCTGTTGGAACTGCTTTAACAGCACCTTAAAATGGAAGTGTTTGATGTGAATACCCCGATATGAGATCCTTGATATGAATAACTCAATGTGAGATATTCATATGGGCAACTTAATATGAAGATATTGATATGAGTACATTAATATGAATACTTTGATATTCACATCTTGATGCGAGTACTTTAATGTATCAGTACATTTGTATACCTCAGTATGAGTACATTCATTTGAGTATCTGAATATGATAGTTTGGTGTGAGTACCTTACAGTATATAAATACATTGGCATGAGTACTTTGGTGTGAGTACCTTATGTGAATATATTTTTATGAGTACTCTAATGTGAATACCTTTATTGTTTCTGCTTTTTGTTGCTGACCCAGAAGATTTGCAGTCAGTATGGATATACAAAAATGAAAAATTAATTAAATATGATCCCATGAAAAAGGTAAATCAACCATATTGACAGAACGGAGTACATTATCTTGTGTGCATTACAAATCACATTTGTTATTTGTAGAAGTACAAATTAGGTTTTGTTCCTAAGCAAACCGCCTATTTGTGGTTCAAAGTCCCCCAGACAAATATCTCAGGCCGCTAGTTGCATATCAAAACTGTTTGCAGCAAATTTGGTGGAGCTCATTTAAAAATGCCCTTTCTTTTTTACCTAAGAAATAAAGCCTGCTCATAATAAATATTTTTTACTTAATCAGTGTGTTTTTGCTTTGTCTTGTTGTGGTCCAGCACAGCCCAAAAGTTTTTGGTTACAAGATGCTCTAGCTGTATCTATGACAACTTGTTGTAAACAAACGAATAGAGGAAGATAATAAAAACAGAAGGGAAATGACAAAATGCACATCCTGTTGTTGTGGTGGATGCTTGCTTTGAACATCACACTAAGGGGTCATATAAAACTGTGTGCATTGGTTAAAGACTGGCGATTTCACTCATTAAAATAGAACAACACACCATGTGCTCCTGTCAATTTCACACCACTAACTTGTTACCAGGCTGTTGTTTTAAATGTTACAGTACATTTCCATCTAAACTTGGAAAGCCCACACCTATAATGACCAAGCAAGCATATTTGAACATGGGATTTGGCCCATTCAGAACTCATCATTTAGGGAAAATATAGCACAATTTGTTATACTCCCAAATGCCATCTGCGTTTGAAATCATTAAGTACCAGAATGGTGTTTATATAATGAACTAGGGCCTAGTTTGACACACACACTTTCATTATGTTACCACTGTGTCCAAATGACCATTATCCTTTATTTAATCAGTTTCTCCTCGCTTCCTAGCTGATGATGGCGTTGGCGTCCAGGCTTGCTGAAAGATGGCTAAGTATAATGAGTCCTGACCTCTGACCCTGACGACATCACAGCTGAGGGCAGACCCACCCTTCCCTCCGGGTGTCTTTAGGAAAGTCCATTTCCCTATTTCCTCCCACAGTGAAGCTGTCACGCCAGTAACCCTCCAGTTATACAACTCTCCCCAGTCACCTCACAGCCCCTCGGAACCAATTTTCCCCAGTTTCCCTCCCTCCCTCCCTCCCTCCCTCTGCCCATTCACGTACCCAACCAGGGGTGATGTGAGCTTGGCGAGCTGTGATTAACAGTGACAGTCTCAGATCACCACTAATGCACAGACATTTAGTTACAGTACAGTCGTGTGCGGCCCAGTCCTTCAGCTTCATCCCAAATGGTCACTTTCCGTCTCTCTCTCTCTTTTCTCTCTTCCTTTTTTCATCTGTCTCTCTCCCTCCCTTCCTCTCTTTCGATGTCTTTCTCCATCCACCCCTCTCAAAGTTCCATCTGTTGAGCTTCCCCCCATCCTCGTACTTTTTTTTTCAGTCCACAGTGCAGAAGCTTATACTGGTGAACATGTATTCTGAGCTCTGGCCTTTTATTTCTGGCACATGTGTCCAATTATATGGAGAGCTGAGTCCTACCAGTGGAGGACTATATGAGGACTATATGTCCAGTCACAGTCTTGCTCCGGAAGTCCCACCTCACAGGATCCCACGGTGGCTATTTCCGGAAGAAAACAGATACACTGGAAGCTAACTGTCGTCCCCTGGACAACCTGAAGCATAATTAGCTAGGCTGCTAACAAATTATCAAGTGGCTACGGTCAGGCCGTGCCGAAGATTAAACACGTGCGTTAGAGATTAGAGAGAATTAAAAAACATAAGTAGAAACGTCGATGTATAGGCCTGTACAGGCTTCTCAGTGGAGTGATGTGATAGGCTTGTCTGCTGCTGAGAGGGACAACTGGGACTCAATACTAACCGCTATTTCAAGCAAGAATAAAGCCTAAAAGAAGTGTTGGTTGTAAATAATTAAGACCCCCCCTCAACAGACACACACACACACACACACACACACACACACAGGCTGCCAGCACTCTCATCCAAGCCTCTGTCTTAATTCATCTATCCAATTCTTCAGCGACTATCCAATCAATTCCGATTCTCATTCTAAATGACATCTCCCTTAACGAATTAGGGCTAACGCAATAACCATCAGAATGTCATTACATGGGTGGACCTTGATTTCCCGGCATGCTACCCAGCACCTGGACCACGCAGCGGGATGTTGTGGACCATAATGAAAAAGGTCTGACAGGTGGGCCTGATCAAGGCTCAGGCTCTGACCGTGACAATCGGTACACTGAACTTCCACGGATAGTTGAATGGACCAGGGAAGGTTGGAATGCCATCACATTGACACTGTTATGAATTCACATCAACAAATAATGGCAGGCCTTCATCTCATCATCTTCCACTTGAGCCAGAAACAGCGGAGCACATTACTGAAATGGGTAGTGTCTGTATTTGGCTGGTGATCTGGCTAGCATTCATCGTGCTACCGTGCAGAACAGAAACCTCATTAGATGAGACAAACATGACGGCCCCCTCTCTCTCTCTCCACCCTCTGTCCCCCTCTCTCTCTCTTTAAATCTCCGACTCTCCACCCACTGTCCCCTCTCCCTCTCTCTCTCCACCCTCTATACCTCCATCTTTCTCTTTGCCCCTCCGTCATCCTCCACAAGAAGCCTTGAGATTAGCCCACTACTGCTGCCATTTCGTTGCCACTCAGCTCCTCTCCTCTCATCCTACTGTTTTTATTCCCCTTCCTGCTCCACCATTTCTGACACCAGATGGTGTTTTAATAAAGTCCAGTAGGAATATGACTGTGAGTAAACAACTGAGTACATGCCAACTCAGTAATTGCTGGGCACTATAACAACCCCTGTGCCTGGCGAAGCCTCGGAGGGAGGGAGGACGAAGGGGCGTAGGGAGCGAGGGGGGGGGAAGGGGCGTAGGGAGCGAGGGGGGGGGAAGGGGCGTAGGGGGGGGGGGGGGAGGACGTATACCTAGCGGCTGGAGCCAAAAGAGCGCAGCTGCTGCCGGAGCGAGGAGGGCACAGGGAGGGAGTGGGCTGAGACGGGCCAGGCCAGGAGTGGTCGTGCCGGGCTTGGGCTTGGCTGGGCTTCAGGCTCACTGCTCGGGCCCCAGCCACAGCCGCTGCTACTGACACAGGGCCAACTCCAAACCGCCTCCAAGCCCAGGTTAGCAGTGGTGGGGAGGCAGAGAAGACTAAATATCAGACGACTGGTTGAGCTCCTCTCCTTTTCTCCCCCTCTTTATGTACAGTATGGACTTTTTCCCCCCTCTCTTCAGGTTTTTTTCGCTTTCTCTACAGTATATATCAACCTTGTTTCTTTCTCTTTCACCATCACATACCCACCCAGACACACACGCACATTTCCGTCTGATGCAGGTGTCATTAGTAGCGTGTTTTTTAAGAGAAGGGGCTGGGGATGCACAGTGCTGTTTGCAGAGCTCATGTTCATCGTCACACCTCAGGCCCCATTCTTCTTTCTTCCAGGAAGCATCCCATTGTGGAGGTTGCCATGCCTCCCATGTGCTGTTAACACACCTCGCAATTTGATCCCTTCGGAGGGCCTTCATCACATAATGGCGGAGTCCTTACATGTCGGAGGAGAGCCTTCCCATCCCAGAAAGCATCATTATACCTGACGCCTGGAGGAACATCAATCACCAGAAGAAGAACATCATCCCCCAGCAGCCCTCACTCACTGACAGCCTCACGTCTATCGTTACGTCACCACACACTTGAGTTGGATTTTTATTTGATATTACCCGTCTGAAAAACACCCAGTGAAGTATAACAGAAGCAACAGGGTATTTAGTTTGTCATGAAACTTACACTGGCACACAAGAGGGTTTTTTAAATATTTGGTATCTTGACAGGGAAATGTATTGTGGTTTGTTTGAATTATGTTTGTTACCGTGCCAATCAAGGGTGTTTTCTCACACTGAGAAAAAAAACAGCCGTCCTCTCGCTAGAAGCAGAGAAAATGAATGTAAGTGTAGGATGTCTTTTTCACTTTTTCCCACAGACAAATTATGAGACATTTCTTTCAGTGCAGGTAAAATGACGAGTTGGTCAGTACAACCTTCAAGATGACCATCAACATGAATTTTGTATGATTCCTAACCTTCTGTTCTAATGCTAATTGAAAGCGTAGGCATATAACATATTTCCAATTAGGAGCTGTGAGGTGAGTCTCATCAACTAAATCACGACTGTATCAATTATGGAGAGAAGCAATGATTTGGAAAATTCCTTTCCCCAAAACTTTTCCCGAGTGTAATTATATTGATGAATTCAACTCTGTTAGGACATTGCCATTAATTCCCATCTCTGTGAGATTAACCTCTCTTTGAATCAGACTGACTCCCAAATGATCCTGAATTGCAGAGACCCTGGAATAAGGGTGTATTAATGCAAGATTGTCCTGAATTTCCTAAATGGATGATCATCTGCAAAAAAAAAAGTTCAGAGCATCCTAATACATTTGGAACTTAGCAAACAGGATGCCGGAGGCCAATATCCAAATAAAACATCAAAACACAGCATGACAGGTTTGCTGATGAGCAAAAACAACAGTTCGTGTTGAAACACAACTTCTCTTTTGACACCTTGAACCTCTCGCCAACCCCTTTCTTCTCAAATACATCTGGGCCTGGAGAATTTGCCCGATCCCCTCCAGGCAGAGGGAGTGAGAGAGTTGAACAGCAGCAGCTCTGAGAGATTGAAATATGAGGCAAACGCCTCTCTTTCCTCTCCCCACATCCAGCTACATGACATCTAGTAGACGTCTACACCATACGGATGGTCTCAGCGGGATGACCATGATTTTAAGCAAGCCCACTTTGAGCTCCAGCGATGGGCTCTCAACCACCCGTGTTCTGTCAGAAGGGCCTCAAAGAACCATAGGGCTACACCATCAATCTTCAGTGGCCAAGAACTGGACAGAGCGTGGCAGAGGGGACTTCTCGGCATCTGAGATGGAGGCGGTGGTCTAAGTGGGTCACAAGCCTCAGACCGATGCGAAAGCAGCTGCCCGTTCAAAGGAGAGCGTCTTTCCACGCAGAGCGAAACACAGGTCTTACTTCGTGGTCCAGGGGTACCAGTTGGTCGGGGACATTGGAGAGCTAGGTCTGCTGAAGGCTGCTGTAGCTTTATAGCACAGACCCATAGTGGCTAGATAAAGGTTTGGCCAGGGAACTTGGCCTGTTTCACAGACTCAGAATAACACAGTTGTCTGTTGAAAACGGTCTATGTGAGACCAATTATTAGAAACCTATTAATCAGTGTGTGGTTCTTACAAATACACTGCTTCAAATGTTGATTAAATGGGTTTCATTTTACATTCGGCCTGTAATTTAAGTCCATGAATAGGACATATTTTTGGACTAGGAGCCCAAGACAGTGAATACATTTACTTTATCAAATCATTGTGAGTCATTTGGAGAAAAAATGTAACAACAAAGAAAGTGATGAATTGCTGATTTTCCTCACCAGTGCAACTCCAATTGGCAAAAGACTCTTCAATAGAACCGCAACGTACTGTATCTTATTTTCAAAAATAAACGGAAATACATTTTTTATGTCAACTGGGTGAGAAATATGAGCGTAAATGCATTTAAATATTGCTTTTACACTCCATCTATCATGAGTGCAATTTCATGGGTCCCCTTTTTAAAAATTAATTTCCTTCTGACCTGTTACAGACAGAGACACTAACATGGGTAGGCTGCAAGTTAAATTGCACTTGTGACATTTTCAATTACCTCTGAAACTGCAGTGAGCAGAGCAGAGCAAGACTCTCACAACAACAACTTTATTTACTGGGACAAGTGGTATGGAAAAGTGAGATTTAATGAGGTATTTCAATGCAAGGGTAATGAAACTCTTGCGAAGAAGAGGACTCATGGATGAATCTCAAATGGATGTGGTTAGGTAAGCAATGTATGTGTCATGTGTCTAAACATTTTGTGGAGAGATGGAGACGGTGGCAGACATTATATTTGTAATTACCTATTGAGCTATGTTTTCATCCACTCATAATCAGTTTAGATTAGAGTTATGACTGAGCATGTTTTATTTGTACGAAGGTCTTACATTATATTTCTGTGACAGTATGATTGTGCTATAACGGATACTCATGTAGCATACTGTATTGTCTGTCTTCCCAGTGAATACAGAAGATACTGTACATTATACTAAAGCAGTGCTCGTTTGTTGCACACTTGTTATTGGTCAATCCAGTATGAAATTACAACAACAAGATTTGCCAAACCAGATAAGGTAGATTTTATAGGACAGATCAGATCTGAACCTTCAGGACACAAGCATGTAAACGCTAAAACTATCGGGAGGATAAGATGGAGACACAGCATCGTACTGCCCGAATGGAGGATACGGCACATCCCTTGATCATGTGAGAAGACCGTAACAAACAACCTCTGAGAACAAAGGCTGTGACTGGTTTCCATCATCCCACTGTGTCCTGGTCCGGGCTCCAACCATCCACCTCTATTGGATCCAGATGGCCGGCGACGGATTCCGTCTGCGACTTTAGCAAATATTAAGAAAAAATACCCCAATTTATTGAGGATTACTGTCAGGAAAAAGTACGGCCAAATTGAATGGGGAAACATAATAACAACAGAATGGACTCCGTTTATGCTGCGTCGGTTTTTTCAAGGTTGAGGGCTTCACACAGGCTGTTTAAAGGGATACCACTGTCATAAGGCAAATTCACTCACCTCTCGACAATGCTGGTCCTTAGAAAACCACTGCATCTATACCCAATGTATTGACCTGTAATGTCCTGCCTATGCCCATGGGTTAAGCATTTTCAATGATTGTTATTTTGTCACCCCAACAAAAATAAACGCACAGTCCTCGAGGCCACAGGATGCTCTCACACAGTTAAATACCTGATCACCAAATCTACCACATAAGGAAATTAACAAAGGCATGTATTCAATTATTAGTAAAAACACGGTGCGTCCACTTATGAAAGGAACTTTCTGTCAAAGTTTGTTTCATCAAAGGGGATAGAAAAGAGACAAGCTTTCAGTTAAAGGGAGGTTAGAGGTAATGTTAGATAATTACAGACCTCAATCATGAAGGTAAGCTGCAAAGCAAATGTTGACTTACGACATAACCTTTCAACTTGCTAATCCCTACTTTCGGAAGATGTGAAAATGTATCCATCCCTTTGTGTAGGATAAAACCTGAAAAAAAAACTGAAAAAAACGTCAGTGATAGATAGACGACAGTGGGCTGTCATCGGGAGCATTGACCGCATTCCATCCACCTTAAATACTTCCATAAAAATGAAAATAATATAGCAAATTCTGTGATGCAATTCAAATCACAGTGGAAAAGGGTTTTTATTACAACACATTCCACACTCTGTGTTGTCATCAGATATTTGTGTTGGAGGC
This sequence comes from Esox niger, assembly GCA_016801105.1. Classification (NCBI taxonomy): domain Eukaryota; kingdom Metazoa; phylum Chordata; class Actinopteri; order Esociformes; family Esocidae; genus Esox; species Esox niger. The sequence continues at coordinate 1,298 of JACXGJ010006385.1, read as the reverse complement.
CAAGGTGATGTCGGTGATGTTGTGTTACCCTGCTCCGTGCCAGCCCCTCCGAGCAGCCAGTACATTACCATGTGGATGTAATTTAACCAGGATGTGTTTATACCGCAAATCAAATAAAAGACTCTGCTTTGAGTGGAAAACCCCCAAAACGGATCCACACCGCACAGAAACAAACAGAACAACACAGATCCACACATAAACACAAACCCACACGCACACACAAACACTCATGTCCTATTTTCTATAGATACAGTGCATGTCTCAATGGTGCATTTTGTTTTTGTGATACCCTTGAAGTTGAAATCAATGTTAAATCACGGAAATTCATGTCATGTAATGGGATGAGTTAGTCCCTTTCCAACAGGACGTTCCTGTCCACCAAAAGAGATACTCTATAAATGGAAGTAGGTTTATTTCAAAGCAATCAGGCATGAACACTGCATTTGTTCCTGCTCTCCAATTGGGAGATACAATTTACAAATGTGAGATTTTTTCAGGATTTAGAGAATTGAGATGGCACTGTTTGTTAAGCATAACTTCTGTCTTTCAGAAAAATGTTAGATGGTACGTCTAAAAGACGGAGAGGGGAGTGATGGGGCTTTGTTGTGACACTCCTCCATGTTTGCCTTAACACAAAGCAGATGTGTAATTTTTGTAATGTCAAATTGTCGATATGGTTGCCTGCATCCTATGAAAAGACACGTTTTCCCTCATGACTACTACAAGGGATTAGAAAAACAACAACATTCAAAAGTGCTAGTGTCAAAGTCAATTCCAAAAGCCAATTTTTCAGCAATGACAAAGCTGACAAAAACCCACTTAAAAGGGGCAGGCTTGGTTTCAGTCAAACGCTTCTGGAAGCTTCCTCCAAACCTGGACTACTAGCTGGTGCTGTGGCATGGCAGGCCCACAGATAACATACCTACATTTGGACCAGTACCACAGTAGTAAAATAACTCTGCAGCAACAGGAAATGGGAAATATTATGAGTCTATTTAATAGCTGGATTTTTTTGAGGAGGTAAATACGTTGAACCTTTTCTGCTGCATGGGAAAATGTCCGCAACAACAGATGATCAAATTACAACATAACATCTGTAGAAGACAGTACCACTGCCTCACACACATTGTGAACCATGCACCCAATTAATCACAGTTATCAAGGCATGAATCAGTCCTGCCGCTCAAACTAGAACGTGTTAGGCATTCCTTAACTGTGCAAGTCTGTGTGTGTGTGTGTGTGTGTGTGTGTGTGTGTGTGTGTGTGTGTGTGTGTGTGTGTGTGTGTGTGTGTGTGTG
>JACXGJ010006384.1:0-34602 GCA_016801105.1 Esox niger | reverse complement strand
CCTCCTGTCACCCTGGTGTAAACCAGACTAACACTGACCTCCTGTCACCCTGGTGTAAACCAGACTAACACTGACATCCTGTCACACTGGTGTAAAGCAGACTAACACTGAACTCCTGTCACCCTGGTGTAAACCAGACTAACACTGACCTCCTGTCACCCTGGTATAACCCAGACTAACACTGACCTCCTGTCACCCTGGTGTAAACCAGACTAACACTGACCTCCTGTCACCCTGGTGTAAACCAGACTAACACTGACCTCCTGTCACCCTGGTGTAAAGCAGACTAACACTGACTTCCTGTCACCCTGGTGTAAACCAGACTAACACTGACCTCCTGTCTTCCTGGTGTAAAGCAGACTAACACTGACCTCCTGTCTTCCTGGTATAACCCAAACTAAGACACACTGTTTTCCTGGTATAACCCAGACTAACACTAACCTCCTGTCACCCTAGTATATCCCAGACTAACACTGACATCTTGTCTGCCTGGTATAACCCAGACTAACACTGACATCGTGTCTGCCTGGTATAACCCAGACATAGCCACTAGGTCACATACAGATGCTGTATTTAAATACGATCATCTTGTTGTTACAGATATTTCCCAATTTTAAATTCAAAACACGATTTTACAGATACAGATTAAGCCTAATCTATGACTCAATAACTCATGCCCAACTCCACTGAGCTTGAGTCTCTTAGTCTTAGAGTAGGCTTACTCTGTCTCTGTGAAACTGGGCTGTAGTAATGTATTTGAAAGGCCTTTAAAAGACCTGTCTGGACTTGCCCCAAACGAAAATGTATTAACCTCTACAGAATTATTTACATTACTATCCCCTTAAAAATGTTCATTTCATGTTCATTTTCAGTTATCCAGTATTATTTTAGTGCTTTGCGAAACCGGCCCAAATTATGATTATGCATCTGGGGATAGGGTTTACGCTTGTTCTACGCTTGAACTGCCTCTTCGTCTTTCTCTGTGATCATCCGCTGCAGAGTTGGTGCTGAGGTGATGGGAGTGGAATACTTTATTGACTCAGATAACTTCCATATCACGCATACCCACATGCACACACACCCATGTATATACGTAGGAACGCACGTATGCACGCAGGTTACACGGCCACGCATGTAACGTGGTGTGCACACACACGTGCGCGCGGCACGTGCGTGCTTAGCACCGAACACTCACACACAAAAACACGTTTGCGCACGCGTAAGCGAGAACACACGCAGTCACCGGTTTCCGGCGAAAACTATCCCTAGAGTTTTCTGTTTGCCATGTGAAGCCACAAAACTGTCAAAGTCAGGACTTCCTCCTATTCTACTTTCAAGGACGTTTAGTAGGGACAGGGGGATCCCACACTATGGGCGCAGTTCCCCAATCCTGCTTTACATCCGACTCACCGCTGGCTTGGGTCATGAGATAAGGTCAAACTGTCCCCAAGTGTCCCAATCACACTTCGTTCAGACATCAACAGACATGGTCACGGTAAATGAGCAGTACTTTCCCTATCATTCATTGTTTGAAAACATCGGACATCATTGAAATATGAACCATCATCATGTCAGAGTTCAGCATTTAGGCCTACTAATGAATCATCTTCTATTAATCTCTTTTGAAATTATTGTTAGGATGCACTTGCTTATTTTCCATCCCTCCTGTCTCTCACTCTTTGTGTGTGTGTGTGTGTGTGTGTGTGTGTGTTTGTATTTGTATGTCCCAGTGTATACAGCGGTCTATATCCGTCTCCTACCTATCTCCCTGTCTTACTTTTCCTCGGCCTCAGACGCGACCGTTGGGACAGCCAGTCCCTTTCCTTACTCCTTGCCCCACATAAAACTGAGTTGTAAATAGTGAGAATCGTTTGCTTGCTTTGCAGATGCTCATAGAGTAGCCTAGGATTGAAAAGTCACGCTGCTAGTGCGCCGCAGCACAAAGCCATCCAGTGTTTGGGGAACGGAAACTCCTAATGTGATTAGGTGCTGTGTGCAGACATTACTTAGCCATGACTAAATCTACTCTCTTCCTGTTCATATTCACTGTCAGTCGCAGCCGCTGGAAAATCCAACCAACAATCGCGAGCGGGCGCAGTTTATACATATGGCCAGCTTAATAAAGTAAAGCCCAAGCTATATATTTAGTTGGATCGGTAGATGTACTGCGATGTTTTCCATTATATATTTCTCTGTCTTTCTGTCCATCTCATTATTAAAAAAAATATTAAATAATAGCATATAATTCCTAAGTGACATGCGATTAACCGAAGTTTAAATAAACAGACTCTCAAAGAGTATTTCTTTTTCTGTCAACGTGAATCATTTTCAAGATGTTCACTACCCAGACAGATTCAAACCGGAAGCTCAAAGCTGGTAGAAATGTTGTGTAGCCTTCTCCAAACCAGACAAACCAGAAACTCTGTTGCTGCTCTCTTCCTATTCTACCAATATGTTGCACTGAGTGAATAAACAGTAATAACTTATAATTTCTTGTAGACTGAACTTTAACTAGAAACAAAACAAGTTTATAATTTAGCTAATTCACACAAAATAGATGATATACAATAAGATAGGTCAATCCGTTTAAATAATACCAGCAGATATTAAAATCGATGTTCCCTTTTCACTTATAAAGTAATCCTAAAAATCCATTATAACCGACTAAACACACATCACTTGTTTTCACATTACCTGCGATCTCTTGTTTGCCTTTCCTTCCCCTCCTTGAAAACGTTTATGATGAAATAGGTATGATCCCCTGTTTTTCCATGCTGACTGACTGTCGTCTATCTCGGCTACTACACCGCTCCGCTGGACTGAAATAGGATCCTGGCTTCTTTTTCTGAACAGGAAGTAGGAGCAGGCAGACAGAGAGCCGGCTGACTTCCTCTCCCTGACGATTCCCCAGGCAGTTTGCCGTCTGTGTAAACACGCTTTTCCGGCACCCCCTCTCTCAACTCTCTCTCTCTCCCGCCCCCCCAGCACTCTCGGAGCCCAGCGCTCACTCTACTCGCGGACAGTGGCCAACGTCGCTCGAGATTAAAACACATGGCAACATTGTAACTTTCCAACTACACTCCAGTAGACCTGACGTCATTGCTTATTTTAAAGTACCCTACCACTAGGAGGTGCGTTTGATATTTTTCCACTCTGTGCACCGAAGGCAATGTGAGCGCAAGACAAGCAAATGCGTGCGGGCGCGCTGTGTTCGAGGAAAGACAGAGAGGGCACAATTGTCCCAGAGAAGACACTACTTTTTGTACCTTTACAGGGTCCTTGTTATTACAGTGTAATTACAATGGCATTGATAACAAAGTGGACAGTGAAGCACATTATCCATTGCACAAAGATTGTATGCGTTATGTCAGGCAGCCTTGCTGTAGGGGTGCATGAGGCCAATTTTCTTATCGACCTTAGAGCCGAACACCGATTACGAAATAAATTGTTTACCTACACTTTCAGCGAAGTGAACATGTTTGGACCATTTCATTCAGTCATTGAGATTAGCCTACCATAGATTTTAGGTTTTCTTGTGGCGTGGTCCCCGTGCGCACCCATGATTGGCTGTCAACTTTTTCGTGGCGGAAGCTGGTACCTTGGATAGCGACGCTCGGGAGTCATTTCACCCCAACAACGGAATCACAACTGACGCGCCATGCCTCGCTATACGATTCACATTAGAGACGAGTGGCTAACGGTTCCCTGTCGGGACTCCACATACACGATCCAATGGCTGGGGCACGAGGCGCTCAAGCGGTACACCAAGAACAAGCCCGACAACGGGGGCATAAAAAAGGCTGTGAAAGACATTAAGTTCTTCGCGAGGAGGTGCCAAGGACAGGGGCTGTTGGATGAAGATGACACCATCGAGGATGTCCTCGAAGACAACGACTTTGTCGAAATTGGTAAAGTAACTCAATCCGATTTAGTTTAATTTCTCTCTCATACCACTTTAACAATAAATAAATAAAGGTATGCGAATTTGATAAAACTGCAACATTTTCCCGTGGGAACGAAACGGGACGTGTTTCAAGCTTGCGGTATGAAGTAAATCTGCCAGCTGAACAAACTAAGCGTTCCGAAAGACTTATTGAAAATGTTTTCCTTGGAATATTATCAATGTTTAGATGTATTGCCTAATAGGTAATATATAGCTTGTAGTTAATATACTGACATGATTCAAATTATAATCTATTTGTAGCCATTGAAGGGGATGCCATGTCTTCAGACTTCGTTCCATACCAGCCTGGAGTTTCACAGTTGTATCCTTCCATTGTCACATTGACCAGCGCATGCAAATGTTAAACGGAATTTGTTGCCCAGATTAGCTTCCGCATTATGAATATAATTTAAGCCTAATTACAAATTACAGTCAATCAAATTGTATACATACAAACCTCATTTGTACTAATTGGAGGATATGCTTGTCATTATGCAATTGTAGAAATGCGTCACAGTAGGCAACTGCTTTTAGATAAGTGATTTATAAAGGAACTTACCGTAGTTATATGAGGGTTGACAACAGGCGGCCGCGGTCCAAAATTGTGATTTTTTTGTCATAAAAGACAGTTTAGCCAAGTTTTTTTTTCATTCTCAAAATAATATAAAGACATTGTGATTATGCATCAATGTAATGAAGTAACGAAATTATAGTTATTTGTAAAGAGCACCTTGGGCTTAATTTGCACACGTGTATAAGTCTTCATCATAAAAATTGTAATTATCTTGCAACCAATACACAGCCAGGGCTAAAAGTAGTTGCCTGCCCATGACATACAACATGTTCCGGTCCATTTCCTTAACAACTCAAACAGAACAGCTGCATACAGAGAATCTGAGAATGTAAGTTTATAACACTGTTATTTCATCACATTTCATTATAAATGAGACAGTGTTGAGCAAACGTGCTTCTCTTCAGTACCTTTTCCTGGACGGCAACAGTTTGACTTCAACGGATCTGGTGAATTTAGGAAAGGGTCTGTATAAGATCAAGGTAATTACTCATTTAATATTTTCCCCCTGGAATATATATATATATATATATGCTTGTAGTCTATCTGTGCTATAATTCACGTGAAGAGCTGGCCTATCGTGACTTAACACTCCTGGCACTTCTGTACCGCTGTGTCAAACCTTTCAGCTGAGTCCAGAGGCAGAGAACGGGGTTGTGAAATCCAGAGAGCTCCTGGACACCATTGTCAAGGAAAACAAAGGTGAGAGCCCCACGTTAGAATCCTTACAGTCTAAGTTAACATCTTAAGAACAGGAACTATTCATTTAGAAACTGTTGGTGGGTGAGACCATATAACAGACCCAACTTGTCTTGTTACTGTATTAAAACCTACAACTACCACCAGACTGCTCTTAGATACTATATTAAAACCTACAACTACCACCAGAAAATACCTAACAGGTACAATTGCATGAGTTAAGAATACGTGTGATTTGTACTGTACATAAAGGCACTGCATGAGCATTGCTCAGGCGGATTTGATTGAACTAGTCCTGATCTATAAACCAGGCTGTGAACATGTAGAAACTCAAATAGATTTTAACATAATACTCAACTGACTGTGACGGTACACACCTCACCACAGGGTGTGGGAGTGCTACCCAAAATCCCCTGTGGACATACAACATAAACGGCACTGCAGATCGGCCGTAATGCCGCGGGACTCATGAGGAAACGAGCAGCATTAGTTCTGGTACTCATGACAAATCACGATTTTGCCAGTGCCAGCATTCATCTGAATTTAAGGAGAGGAGACAGGACATTTTACCTATAGACCTGCATAGAGTTTGGAGCTCTTAGTTTCGGGTTAAGATCCTCTCCCTGTCTGGGGCTTTCTTCCTAGTGCTGCATTAACCCAGTTTGATACCCACCATCTTTTTCTCTCGCCGTCCAGTTGTCTATGGAATCACCACAGGGTTTGGCAAATTCGCCCGGACCGTCATTCCTGTCCACAAGCTCAAGTACAGTACTGTTTCTCTGTCTCCTCTGAATATTTCTCATTAGATCGGTCCACTGTTTGCTTACTATGTGGCCATGTGTTCTATTCCCGTAGAGAGCTACAGGAGAATCTGGTGCGATCTCACTCTGCAGGTAAGTGGTCTAACGAGGACAAATCTATTTATATTTAACTTATATTACTCCTCTTACTCCCCATGTCTGGCACCGTAATTACCCCCTTATAAGGAATACACATATGTAAAGTCTGGTCTTGTCTTGTCTTGGGGACCACACTATACCACACACAGTTCATCAGTCCACAGCTTCCCCATTAAACTCTGGTGTTTAGGTGTTGGCAACCCACTGACTCCAGAGAGGACTAGGATGTTGCTGGCTCTGAGAATTAATGTCCTGGCAAAAGGATACAGTGGAATCTCCCTGGAAACCCTGCATAGAATGATTGAGGCCTTCAATGGTAAATACTTTATTAACTATGACTTTCGCCTGTTTGACCTCAGAAATATCAGACACTCCTTGGGTTCTATCAGTTCTATTGGTTCTTTTGGTTCCATTAGTAATTTTTGTACTATTGGCTCTGTTGGTTCCATTCGTTTTTTTGACTCCCATGCTTCCACAGAATGGATCTGTTCAGAGAAGGGCCTTTGAAGATTGTCAGATAACAAAGAACAACAACAGAGTTAGACAAACAGATACACATAGCTTTGAGTATGTTCTGTACATTTACACCTCTGATTGATTATCTTGGCAGCGTCCTGCCTGTCGTTTGTCCCTGAGAAAGGAACAGTTGGTGCCAGTGGAGACCTGGCACCCCTCTCTCATCTGGCTCTGGGTCTAATGGGTGAAGGCAAGATGTGGTCACCTAAAAGTGGATGGGCTGATGCCAAATATGTACGTCATGTCAATGTATTTATATCATTTTATACTGTAACTATCAAATGTTTTACACACTTACTCATTCAAGGGGTTTTAATTTTACTACTTCAACACGTAGAATAACAGTGAAGACATCTAAACTATGAAACAACACATATGGCATAATGTAATGCCCAAAAAGTTTTAATAAAATCCAAATACATTTTTTAGATTCTTTAATTCTTCCTTTCTGTTGAAAAATCGAATGATTGTCCCAGTTAGTGCAAACCAGATGGGCTGGCGTATCACTGCAGAATGCTGTGATAGCCATGCTGATTGAGTGGGCATTGAATTCTGAATGAATCAGTGTCAATGGCAAAACACTCCCACACCATCACACCTGCACCTCCATGCTTCACAGTGGGAACCACGCTTGTGGAGATCATCAGTTCACCCACTCTGGGTCTCACAAAGACCTGGTGGTTTGAAGCAAAAATCTGAAAATTAAACAGGATAGAATTCCACCAGTCAAATTTCAATTTATTGTGGTTCTTGGCCCAAAGAAGTCTCTTATTCATGTCTTTCAGTTTTGATTTCTTTCCAGTAACCATTAAGGCTGCATTAATGCAGTCTCTGAACAGTAGATGTTGAGATGAGTCTTCACTGTTATTCTACATTGAAAGATCATTCCAGAGAGGATGGGTCTATCAGAATTAAGGATGGGATGGGGATTTCCACTCTGTAAAAGACTCCGCAGGCAAATAGTGCAACAAGTTTCTCGATTAAAGTTTGGGGATGTCATCATCTATAGTACATAATACTGGAGAAATACCTGAGGAATCACTGTATGCAAGGGACAAGGCCAAAAACAAATATTGAATGGTTGTGATCTTTGGGCCCTCAGGAAGAACTGCATTAAAAACAGACACGATTTTATAGTGGTATGTTGTTGCATTCACAAATGCAAGTTAAATCTCTAATATGCAAAAAATAAATTATATCTAAACACGATCCAGATGCTACCACGGCCTTCTCTGGAGCTGAGCTCATTGAAGATGGACTGAGTCGAATGCAAAACTGTCCTGTGGTCTGACTAATCAATATCTGAAATTGAAAACATTTGGCGTATTATGAAACCAAAAATACGACAAAGGAGACCCCAAACTGTTGAGCAGCTGAAGTCTTATATCATGCAATAATGGGAATACTTTTCACTTTCAAAACTACAGCAATTGGTCTCCTCAGTTCCCAAACACTTACAGAGTATTGTTAAAAGAAGAGGTGATGAAACACAGTTAAAAATATGCCCCTGTCCCAACTTTTTTGGAATGTGTTACTGGCATAAAATTCAAAATGGGCATGTATTCTTCCAAAAATAATAGCATTTGTCAGTTTCAATATTTGATATGTTGTCTTTGTACTATTTTCAATTAAATATAGGGCAAAATGATTTGCACACCATTGCACCGTTTTTATTTTCATTTTACAGTGTCACAACTTTTTTGGAAACAGCGTTGTATAAATATATATATTTTTTCCAGAGCTACATATATATATTAATAGCTCTGAAAAAAATTTAGACCACTGCACCTTTCTCTTTCCTTTCCAAAAAAGTTGAAAATGAAAATTTTGAGTGAGGAAACGAAGTGTTCAATTTGCAGTGGTCTCCTGATTGTAGCCCTTCTGTTCCTCACTCAAAACTTTCCTTTCCAACTATTTTGGAAAGGAAAGAAAAAGGTGCTGTGGTCTCTTAATGTGTCACAGAGCTGTATATAAGTAAATGTGAACTTGTTTTTAGTTCATTCAGAATGCTAAACTTTTTAAAGTTTTTCTAAATTATTAGGGTGGTTGTACTGGCTAACTTATTAATCCTGCTTTGCAGTATACAGCTCTAAAATGTCAGTTGAGAAAACATGTTTGTGTTACTATGATCCTTGACCTTTCAGGTTTGTTTTTCTCCTCTTTGATGATTTTGTCTCTGTTCAGGTACTTGAGGCTCATGGACTTAAGCCAATATCTCTGAAGCCCAAGGAGGTAACGTGAAAACACATCCCATAATGCCTTCATGTGTGACCATGTAGTGTGCTGGTGTTGATCATTTTTATGTGTTTGAAGCGAAAATGTCCTTCCTGGGTGGAAATATGTTCTGTTAATTTCTATTCTGTTTCTACACTACTCAAAAAAATTAAGGGAACACATAAATCAAACATTGGGTCTCAATGAATGAAATATATAAATAATCGAAATCTTTTCTGTACATTGTGTAATTTGTTGAGAACAAAACGATTCAACAATGGTCAATGGACACCAAAATCACCAAACGACTGTGGGCTGGATTCAAACTCACACCAAAAATCAAAGTTAACAATTGAAATCTGACAACGTTTGGGCATGCTCTTGATGAGACGACGGATGGTCCTCCTACCAGACCTGGATCAGGGCATCACTGAGCTCCTGGACAGTCTGTGGCGCTACTTAGTGGCGTTAGTTGCCCCAATACATTCTGTAACATCCCAGAGGTTCTCAATTTAATTCAGGCCTGGGGAATGTGAGGGCCAGTCAATGGCAACAATGCCTTCATCATCCAGAAACTGCCTACACATTCTGGCCATATGAAGCAGGCGTTGTCCTGCACCCAGAGGAACCCAGGGCCTACTGCACCAGTGTAAGGTCTGACGATGGTTCTGAGAATTTCATCCCGGTACCTAACAGCAGTCAGGGTACTGTTGGCTAGCACGTGGTGGTCTGTGCGAGCTCCAAGGACATACCTTCCCAGACCATCACTGACCCACTGCCAAACTGGTCATGCTGGATGATGTTGGAGGCATCATAACGTTCACCACGGCGTCCCCAAACTCTTTCACATCTGTCACATGTGATCAATGTGAACCTGCTCTCATCTGTGAAGAGAACGGGGTGCCAATGGGGGACCTGCCAATTCTGGCGTTCACTGGTGAATGCCAATCGAGCTGCAGGGTGTTGGACTTTGAGCACAGGTCCCAGTAGAGGACATCGGGCCCTCATGCCACAACATGGAGTCTGTTTAAGGTGACCCTTTGATCTGCATACTATACTGCCCATATCTGTATGTTATTGATCAATAAAACGTATAAATGAATCACCAGTAAACCAATCAGTCTGCAAATGGCTACTGTTAGCTCAGAACATTCTTTGATGTGCCACATAACGCCAGGGACCCAAAACTAAGTTTTGGTTTGTTGATCAATCAATCAATCAATCAAATGTATTTTATAAAGCCCTTTTTACATCAGCAGTTGTCACAAAGTGCTTTCACAAAACACCAGGCCTTAAACCCCAGGGAGCAGACAACAATAGTGATGAACTTCAGTGGCTTGGAAAAACTCCTTAAGAGGGCCGAATTTAGGAAGAAACCTAGAGAGGAACCGTGCTCTGAGAGGTGACCAGTCCTCTTCTGGCTGTGCCCGTTGAACACATTAAGAGTAACATTTTTTTGATGGGATGTTTGATTTGTCAAAGGTAGATGAACGTGGTGGATCAATTTACACTCTTCTTTGGTTCAGCTCTAGAATATTCCTGAGTAAGCTTTTTTTGCTACTCCAAATTACTCTTTCGACAGCTTCTCCTCACTGCTTCTTCTCACTGCTAGTAAATTATTGTACTGTGTTCAAGACTTCAGTTAGATGATGATTTTATGTGGGGCTGAGAGACATGTCATCATTCTCTCTCTATCTCTCTCACTCTCCACCGCTACTTTTACTGTCGTCTACACAAAAACACATATATATCTTCATAAACACTGCATACATTTGCATAGTTATCAGCGGCAGAGATGACAAAACTGGGAGAGTGACATGAGAGAAATGTTAGAACCAACCACAGACGTTTGATATGTTCTATGTCTCTCCCTGCCTGCCCCCAGGGTCTGGCTCTGATCAATGGGACCCAGATGATCACGTCCCTTGGGGCAGAGGCTGTGGAGAGGGCCTTGGCCATCGCCAGGCAGGCGGACATAATTGCTGCTATCACTTTGGAGGTGCTCAAAGGGACCTCCAAGGCCTTCGACAGTGGTGAGCGGGGAGAGTTAGGGTTAGCCCCGTTCGAGGGGAAGGGGGTTTTCATCTAAACCGACAGAAGCAGGGAATAAGCCCATGTTATGGAACATTGCCATTCGCGGTCAGCCTCCAATGCTGTGGACTGATTCTGGCCCTGTGTGTGCATGAAGTTTGGGACAAGAACCCACATCCCTGACATTTTTAGCCACCGCTGAACACTCCTCAGCTTTGCAGCAGGGCAGCAACAGTGAACGTTGTGAGTGAGACTGGATTACGCTAGGCTACGTTAACCCCTTCTGTGATTGCAGAAATCCACGCCCTGCGGCCCCATACCGGACAGATAGAGGTGGCCAGGAGATTCCGCTCCCTCCTGCACTCGGACCACCACCCCTCCGAGATTGCAGGTGACCCAGTTTGTCAGGGTGCTGTGTTGTGGATGACACTCAGTTCCTATTTGTTTATGTGTGTGTGCATTTGTCTTTTGTTGAATTGGGATTAATAATGTTTTGATGATGAAGTAACATTTCCCAGTGTCCTTCGTTAATACAGAGAGCCATCGTTTCTGCGACAGAGTCCAGGATGCCTATACCATGCGCTGCTGTCCTCAGGTGATTTAACATGTGGAGGTCAACTCATAGAAATACAAGGACTAGAGTGGACTAGATATCCCAGTCCATTTCTATAACCCGACCGTTGTCTTTGTCTCCTTCCATCGTAGGTGCATGGTATTGTTAACGACACAATTGACTTTGCCAAGAAAATTATCAACACAGAGATCAACAGTGCAACCGACAACCCTGTATCCTTCCCTGGGTCTGAGTGGGTGTGAATGGTGGTGCTTGTGTTTGCGTGTGCATGTGTGCGTGTATGTGTGTGTCTGTTTGTGAATGGTTGTATCTGTTTGTGTGTCAACGTGTGTGTATGTGACCATGTAACTATTTAACAGCTATTTCACGGTAAAGGTGAACCATGCAGCCTTTATACAAATGCGCCAGCTATCTCTTTAATGGCTGAAATCAGATGGTGTTTGCAAAGAGAGGTGAGACCATCTCTGGGGGAAACTTCCACGGAGAGTACCCTGCTAAGGTACACTACAGAGACAAGTCCGAGACCTCTCTCTACCTCTCTCTCTTTTGCCCTCTCACTCTTTCTGTCTCTCCAAATGTTTAGGCCCTGGACTTCTTGGCCATAGGTGTCCACGAGCTGGCGGCCATCAGTGAGAGGAGAATCGAGCGTCTGTGTAACCCGTCTCTCAGTGAGCTGCCAGCCTTCCTGGTCAACGAGGGGGGGCTCAACTCGGGCTTCATGATTGCACACTGCACAGCTGCGTCCTTGGGTTAGCCGTGTGCACCTCTGTACATTCTGAATAGCAGCTACAGTACCAGTTAAACACTTTGAGGTCCTTAACCGTTCACTCGAATGGGTATGTCCAATCTTTTGACTGGTACTGTATACCAATGTAGCTGTACATTCAGGAGATTACTTACCTTGTTTATATACAAACAAACCTTGTCCTTTGGCACTTTGTGCAGTAGTGATTGTTGTCCTGCTAATAAAGGCCTAGAGACAGCAGAGTCAAGCCTACCTACTAGAATATAGCATTAATTATTTCCATTATATTGTTTTGAGGTACTCCACTGGCCTGGATTTTCAATTCTCATAGGGAGTCAAAAGGTCAAGTCCATGAGCTGACATTGCCTGTCTGTTTGTAGTTTCAGAGAACAAGGTTCTGTGCCACCCATCTTCGGTGGACTCCCTGTCCACCAGCGCGGCCACAGAGGACCATGTCTCCATGGGGGGCTGGGCAGCCAGGAAAGCCCTGAGGGTGGTGGAACATGTGGAACAAGGTGGACAAATTACTGTTCATTTGGGAGATTGGTGCTAGATTGATTTGGGCTTCACACACGCCGAGCTGCAGTTTTTCACTCACTCGTTAGTTATTTAGTTTACACTCTTAACCGGGTCGGTAACTCTCATAGCACTCTTAGGATAGCCAGGTGGCAGAACAACATGATCCAGTAATATTTAATGTGTCTTACTCAATATAGAAATCTATATATACATATTGATTATAAAAAGTAGGTACAACTTTTCTGCATTGTACATCCCTCTATTTAAACTGGTTATCAGTGAGGGTGCCTTCAACCTTGGCTTTCTTTGCCTCCAGTTCAGCCATTAATGCGTCTTAATAGTCTGAAAAATTATTCACCCCAGTTGAACCTCCACATTTTATTGTTGATTTAATCTACATTTTATTGTTTGATTTAATCAGCAAAATGATCAGCATAAAAAGCCTGTAATGTCAAAGTGAAAAACAGAATCAGAAAATTGAAATTGAAAAAATATTTTTAAGGAGGTGGGGTGCAACCAAGTCTCATAATTCATTAAATGGACTCCACCTGTGTGCAGTTAAGATATTTTGCATAATTTCTGGGTAAATATATTTGTCTCATGGAGGTCCCATCATTGGTTAGTACAATTCCTGACAAAAACTACACCATGAACACAAAGGAACATTCAAAGAAAATCTGGAAAAGGGTTCTTTAAAGGCAACAGTCATGGGTAAGATATAGGAACAGGCATTAAATATGCTCCGGAACACAGTGAAGTACATTAAAAAAATATAAAAAACAAATATGGCAAAATTATTGGGAACAGGTTGTCCACAGGTTGTCCTCGATAACTGAGTATCCCAATGAAAAGGGCACTAGTCAGGGAGACCACCAAGACGCCTACGACGACTCCTAAGGAGCTACAGTGTTCCACAACTGACCTGGGAGACAATGTGCATTTTGCAACAACAGCCCGGGTGCTTAACAGAATTGGCCTTTATGTGAGAGTGGCAAGCAGAAGGAAATTCCATGGTGTGATATGATCAAAATTGAGTTGTTGGGATTAGCAGTAAGTGCTATGTTTGGCGCAAGCCTAACAATGCACATAGCCCTGAGTACACCTAGCCCTACTATGAAGCATGGTGGGGGCAGCATCATGCTATGGGGATGCTTCTCTGGGCCTTGAAAGTTTGCGAATAGAGGGGGCAAAATGGATGTAGCAAAGAACAGAGAAGTACTGGACGATAACCTCATGAAGCCTTAAACAGACATGAAGCCTTCAATAGACCCTAAACATACACACTTGAGTGGCTAAAAACAAAAAGGTCAGAGTCCTGAAAAGACCCAGTCAAGGCCTGCACATCAATCCTATTGAGAGTATGTGGAAAGAGTTGAAAATTGCTGTTCACCAAAGGTCCTTGAATGAGCTGAAGGAATTTTGCAAAGAAGAATCAGTTGGATAGGCAACAGTGTTGGAAAGAAAATAATATAGTCTTATTGTGAAAGCAAACATCAACCGGAAGCCAGTGGTCTGTTTTGAGGGTAAGAGTGACATGGAAAAACTTGGAAAGGTGGAACATCAGGTGGGCTGCAGCTTTCAGGATGAATTGCAAGGGTTTAACACCAAAAACAGGAAGCGCCACAAACTGCATGTTGCAATCGTGCAGATGTGTGTACAAATGAGTACCTGTGCTGCTTAGTTTGAGAGGTAAGGTATTACTTTACCACGGTTATAAAACATATTGTAAAGCATTAATCTGCAGAAACGGGTCACCACCTTGATGTTATGCCAGCATTTTGCCACCTTGAATAAGTGCCAGCATTGTGCCAGCTTTTCTATGAAATGGAAGCAGAACTGAACCAAGTTAGGTTTCTCTTGACGACTAGGGTTCACACATAACAGCAAAAGGCCCACAAAGGTTAAAACACATTACATCGATCTGGGGCGTGGCAGTGACAAGTTTAATGAAAGGATGAACAACTTTTGTTTTTGCCACAGAATGTCTGTATTAAATTAATTGGTCACACTAAAGCTGAACTCTATCCCTGTTTGAGCTGGAATATATATGTTTTTTTTTGCAAAACAGGACACCCATGCTGTTAACTGGTACTGTAAAATGCATTGAGAAGCAAACAGATGATAATGAAAGACAAGCAGGCTGATATATACATAGCAGATGGGTGATTCAATGTAGTCTGAAATTGGGAAATGTTGACCTACTTCAAAAAAGAATATCTTGTTCAACTAACAGTAGATATTCTGGGTAATTATGTAACTTCCCTGTAATGCAGCAGTGAAGTTCCAGCAAAAGAAAAACAAAACATCAACACTGTTTAAGATTTAGAGTGCTCAACCATATTTAAAATACAATTTACCTGTAGGTCAAAAAAGTATCCCTTGTTATGTATTTGCATTTTACATAATACTGCTTCACATGAAAGACGTATCTGAGTCTACACATTTTGTTATTGGGTCCATGACACATGTTTTTAATACTGATTTCCTGCAGTTTTACGCATTTTGCAATGACTTTTGATATCTCAGCAAGATTAATTTACAAAATCTATTGGTGGCCCCTGGAGGTCAGGGCCCCTGGGTATGTGCCATACATGCCCAGTCAATAATTTGGATACATTTAGTATGAGTGTTTTGTTTAAGATAGCTGGCCAGAGTAACTTAAAAGGTCATTTTACTGTTTTACAATTTAATGTAACATGGTTCTTTACCCTGAAAATAGTATATTGGCCTAGAGAAATTGTAATTTGTTCAGTTTGCTTTAAACAGCCATTGTAAACATCTGTTGGTTTTAGAATAACTCTGAAAAACACCTTGTAATCAACTATTTATTTGTTTTATTGTGACTAAAGGATTATTTAACAATTAAGAAATGCTCAAATGCCCAATCATACTCCCACAGATTTTTAGCTTGCAGAAGCAAAGGTCAGCTGAAGTTTGCCATGGCTTTCTAAAAAAAAGAAAATGTATTCCTTTTTCTTGGCCCATAAATAACTTGCATGGTGGGCAGCGATCTTACATCAAAAAAGTGAATTAGCCCTTTTACTAGTAATATATATATATATATATATATATATATATATATATATATATATGTTATCTGACATAGGCTAATTGATTGACTGTCAGCAAAATTGTTTGTCATGCTTCCTACTAGGATTTCTCTCAACAGTAAGTTGAGACCTTGATTGCCCCCCCCCCATCCCACTACACTCATGACATACACAAAGACACACACACACACACACACACACACACACACACACTAAAAGCGTAGTCTTCTGTACTAGGACGTAGCACTGCAGCTGGCCCACAATTGGTCCATAACCTCTCCCACTTCCTCCACCTACAGTTCTCGCTATTGAGCTGATAGCTGCCTGCCAGGGCATTGAGTTTCTCCGTCCCCTGCGTACCACAACACCGCTGGAGAAGGTCTATGACCTTGTACGTAGCGTAGTCAAGTAAGTCAAACAGATTCAGCCAGTGTGTACACACTGCCACAAACACA
The DNA here is from genome assembly GCA_016801105.1 of Esox niger. Taxonomy (NCBI): domain Eukaryota; kingdom Metazoa; phylum Chordata; class Actinopteri; order Esociformes; family Esocidae; genus Esox; species Esox niger. The sequence goes on along the minus strand of JACXGJ010006384.1, from coordinate 18,386 downwards.
CACACATAACTCACATCTCAGTCCTATGAAAGTATTGGGCACAATGGTTAATATTTATCCAATGTCCCTCTTCTTCATGGGCCTCCTCTTCAACTCATGCAATGCCCCAACTTTCCTGCATGGCTCCTCCTCTCTGCATACACCTATTCTCTGCTCTGCCTTTCCCTCTTGTCCTCCTCTGTCTCCCCTCTTCTCCTCTCTGTCTTCTCCTCCTCTCCTTTTCTGTTTCCCCGTTCTCTTCACTTCTCCACACCTGTTCTACTTCCCTCTACTCAGGCCATGGATCAAGGACAGGTTTATGTCTCCAGATATTGAGGCAGTCCATCGTCTTCTTCTAGACCAGAAGGCAAGTCCGGGGTCATAATAAACATCCATCTACACATATATTAATTTAATTAATATATCAATATGGTAATTTTGCAGACATTTTCATTCAAAATTGTGTGTTTTATGTGATTACTCAGGTGTGGCACGTGGCTCAGCCATACATTGAAAGGTATAACATGGAGTTCCTTCCTGAGTCTCGCCCAAGCTCTCCAACTGCTTTCTCATTGGACCCCCCTGCATCACCAAGGAAACGTGTCCGCCTTGAGTGAAAGCAACTTCGTCATCATTGTCGTCACCATTGTCAATGTCCGTAGGCCTATGTATACTCTTTGTCTTTCTACATTTCAGAGAAATGTTTTCTTCTTTCTGCAACATCCAGCCACGGCAATAATTATTATTTATTCCATGCTAGTTTTGATCAAGATTTTGTGGGATTACTCTTGATTTAGGCCTTAAAGTAGATTTGTAGACATCGTATTCATCCTTGAAATGAACATAATTTGTATTAATATATTAAATCTTCCATTAGCTTACTAAAAAAACAAAGTGAAATTATTTTTTCAAGCCACAATCATCCCATGTGTATTACAAGTTCAGTTATTTCATTAAGCGTATTCATTCTTCTTTAATTTGTTATTTCAGAAAATGTGTACACATGACAATATTTGTAATTTGATTAAAAATGTACTTAAGATATCATCTGCATAATTGAAAGAGAAAATAAAGTCAGTCAATCTACATTTCATTTTGCATTCAATTTTGCGAATTTACTAAGTCATATTTTAAGTATTATTACAGCCAATGCATAGCATATAATCATGTATGATAACCTGGTTGTCTATTCCTGAATTTAGTTCACCATGTTTAACAAGTGTATTTTATTATTGAAATGGTGGAAAAGTGGGTGATGGAAAAAACAAGTCAACATTAGAAACACACTGGGTCAACCATAAAATGCAGTTGGGAAAAGATTTATTTTCTACAAACTTGTAAAATCAATTCATGTTTTTGTAATGTTCTGCCATACAACATAGCTTACACCATGGGCTAGGCGATGGGAATAGATGACTGAGTTTAATTTAACAATTTGGAATATTTTTAGAAATGTTATATTTACATAAATGAGACGACCTAAACGAATGCATTTAAATACTGGGGATCGTAAAATGTATGAGGAAATGGAGGACTCGTGTTTCAGTCAATATTTAATTGACCTTTTTGTCTTATGCCACTACGATGCGTAATGACGCGTGAAGTGTTTATTTTCAAAATATGTCCAAATCTTGTCATAATCGAGCACAGATTGGAACATATCAAAGTGTGAATATTCAGTTTAAGACATCAATCGTTATAGATTTCAAAGCGGAAAGCTGTACAACATTTCACGTAAGTAAACTTTTGCTAGCTATCGTAGTTGAGGGCAGGGATAATTGTATTTGAAACCTTTTTTTAGTTAAAGCTAAATCGAAACATCCACATAATCTAATGAAAAGTAAAATACAGAAAAATACATGCTTATGATTGTCAATTCAAATTATGTGTCATTGCTTTCCATCATACTGTATAGCTACAGCGTCTCATCGGATCATTTCACCTGAGAATAGATAATGAAAGGTATCTACAAAGACCGCATAATATAACCACGAGAAAATGTTGTCATTTGAAGACACCATCCATAGCACGGTTTGTTTTTTATATTTGAAGACACCATCCATAGCACGGTTTGTATTTTATATGCTTTCGGTGGATATACGTTTTATAAAACACATTCCTGATACTGCATACATCTCAAGGAAAAGGCATGCATTTGCAGTTATTATTACTGCAGGCTTTGGGGGAATTGGTCAGTAGGGAATATCATGAGTACATTTCATAAATGTATTATAAAAATATTTGGTTAATTCGGTAAATTTTAATCGAAAGGCCTATTTCAACATAAATTAAATTGCATTCATTCCAGAAAGCTTTGAGGAGAATGCAAAGCCTTCAATGGATAACGCCTGGCTGAAAGTTAGAAATAGTTCAGGTAGGCTACTTGTTTTGGTTGGTTACTTCTAAGTAATTTTTGTCGATCTATTAAATTAATACACACAAGCTATGTTGTTTGTATCTGACATGCAGACGCCAACAGAAAAACCATCAACCCATTTGTGCTTCCAACGGATTATGAGATTTTCAGAAAGAGGGAAACCGACTCCGTAATCAAACAACAAGTATGTAGGCGAATTTTGCCACTGCCTAACTACAATACGATAGCACATAAGCCTTGATTAAACTGTCAGTTAATTTAAGCCAATCAAGGGGTCTCTGTTTTTTATATCCGTGCCTTTCTCCCTTTCGTTCCTCAGGAAAATAAGTTATTCAATAGCCTGCCGGCTGAGATGAAGAGCACCTACCTGTCCCGTCTCCGGTGTCGCTCCGCCCCCTTGAGGAGGGCAGTCGGGGACGACCTCATGGAGACAGGGAAACGCAAACGGGATAAAATCACATCGGCCAGCGTGGTCAAAAAAGAAAGTCAGCTGTCTGTCTTGCGTAAGAAAGATATTGTTGCTTTGTTGTTTCCACGCGACTATTAGACATAGACAACAATCCTTGTTTTGTTGATAGGCCTACAGGACGTTATGTTTAAAATACTAAAATTAAGGACGGAGAACCTGACATCATGGCTCTAAAACAATTAAGAATTAAGTCGTTAATATTAAAAAACATATATGGGGCTGGGTTATATAACTTCATAATTTCTTCCGTGTTCTGCAGATTGCTTTACAAAGAGGGAGAATATCAGGACCTATGTGGCTAAACAGCAAGAAATGTTTATGCTGCAGGTAAAACAAGTGTCCATCTAAAGACTAAAAGAGGGCACAACCATGTCCCATGGAAAGGTACCACTGCTCTAGTGTTGTGTCTCAACCTCAGCATTGACTTACCTGATCCAGCTGTTTAAAAACACTACATTTAAAACACAGCATTCAGCAGTCTGTAACAGAAAGGTAGCTGCAGAGCTGACAAGGTGAAACGCCTGTTGTTGTGCCCATTAGTAATGCACTTAATTAGAATTACACCTCCAAATCATTGTGTAAAAGTGTCTGCTACATAGATGTAATAACTAATACTAATGATAAGAAGCGCAGTATCACCAGGAACATGGTTGTGCCTCTTTGGCCAAAAACGAAACTTTGGTCCAGTTCAGGTTTGGATTGATTACATTCTGAATTCAAGCAAGCATCCATGGTAGCTCTGCGAAGTCATCAGGTCTACAGTGGGTTTGTCAAGTCAATCAGCATCTCTATTCAAAGTGCAGGGTATTTATATTGTAGTTTTGGTATAAGTAGAGCTTGGATTTAACTAAAGTGGAAAATGCCACTCTAATAGTAAAGTTCAAATGAAATATGATACTAATAATAGCAATTATTTTGCTATCTTTCTGTAGTACTCTCTGGCAGTGAAGCGAGACAGCATGAAGAAGCTGGAGAAGGACACAGTGACAGAGCTTCAGAAGATCAACAAAGCTGAGGAACATCTGGAGAGAGACTCTGTCGCCTTTGAGAAATTCATCAAGGAAAATGACCAGAGCTCAGTGGAAGCTGTCAATATGTTAGTGAATCATGAATATTAGGCTACACAGTTGGGTCATAAATTTGAATGTCTCTAGCTGCCTATGACAAATAACCAGCAATTCTATATTAATATTCCTTTCTAGGGCAGAGATGGAGACTATGAAGAAACTTGCGAAAACTGCAGAAATTAAAAAATTAACAGCAGAAATCATGTCAGTGAAAAGGTAAGAGCTTGTATATTTTTTCTATACCTATATTTAGTCTGGTCAGTTATTAGTAACAAGTCCTTTTTCAAGTAAAATCCTGTACACAGTACAATCAATCAAATCAATCAGTCAGGGGTACATACCACTTAAATCTGAGATTAATTTGAATACTTTTTTTGTCAGACTGTAAGTACAAAAAAACTTAATGGAAAGTGAAACATTATAATTATTATACTATTGTAACAGCATAAAAAGCAATGTTATAACTTTTTACAGTTTCTGCAATGTCGTTTATACACAGCATGAATAACACCCTAGCCAGAATCGATCTCTGAAGTTTTCCTTCATGCACTTTTAAGAAATGTTAATTTAAGCCCCTTAATAGTGTTGTGACCTGGTCTGTAAACCCTAATTCATGCTAATTTAAACATTCACCAGTGATTTTACAAGATCATTAGAAAAATATATCAAGGTAACTGGCATCTCTGCCCCTATGGCATGGTAAAGCATGAGTACCTTTTCATACTGTTGGAATAACAATACGAAACCAAACTAGGTTCTAGTTGGAACAAACATTTTACCTGGAACCAACAGGGTTGCCATCATTCCAGGAAATGTGTTGTCCTCTTGTCCTATAGCGACAGCAAAAGAGCACTTTTCTAATCATTTTTTACACGTTTGCTTTCAGAGATCTAGAACCTAAAATTGTTTATTTTGCAGCTGCATGGAGCTCTCAGCAAAGTTCACACAGAGATCAAAACCTGGTTACTAGAGAACACGTTGTATAAGACATTAAATGTATTCCTCACACATACTCCATCACTGACGCTGCAAAGAGTGGCAATGTGTATTGTGAACAAAATAAGTTTGAGCACAGGGCAGAAATAAATTTAACTATGTTTTGCTGTATGCTTGAAAGCAGTCACCTTTTTGAAGTCTGAGTGAAAAGGATGGAGGATAAAAAAGACAGTAGTGTAAAAAAGACAGTAGTGTAATAGTTGATGCTGTTTTTTGTTGGTATGTAATACTTTCTAAATTGAACATGAAACTTGAATGAAACAGAGTTCAAAATAGTGAATGAAAATCATTAAAGTTTGATTGCGTGGCTTAGTGTAAAAAGTGTCTCCTTCGAGCCGGATTTGAACCAGCGACCTAAGGATTTCAGCTACAATGCCTCTACAGTCCTCCGCTCTACCAACTGAGCTATCGAAGGGACGCTGAGTGTTAGCGAACAAACACTACATTTCAAGATGGCCGTGTAGTTTAACCCGGTTTGGATCAGCCGGAGTACACGTAGAACAGAGAAGTGCGGTAGTGACGTTACGATTAAATGTATCAGCATATTCTAGTGGTTTTGCGTGGTATTAATTCAAATTACATGAAAAATATTATTTGTTTTCTGCCATTCATATCATCCCCTAGTGAAATATCGAAGTATCAACAAATCCTCAAAGACTCCCAGACATTCAGGACGTTTTTGACGGCCGTTGCACCTGTTGAGTGGCGCGAGGAACAGCCTCGCAAGAAAGAGGAAAGGAAAGCCTCGAAACTAAATAAAGATGAAGACCTTTTTTGCATTCCTTCTTCAACCAAAGGTATGAGAAGTGAGTTCGTTACACCCATTTGTGAATTCTACAGTGTCAAAAACTGCTATATTACCAAGCAATTTTGGTAGGCCTATGAGAATGCCTGGATAAAACTGTTATGAAACCGATGTATCACTTCTATAATTTTTTTTCGGATACCAAGAGGAACACCAAAAATATCCAGTCTATGAAAGACGCAACTCTAGAGTCACTAAACATCCACAGATAAGTCAAAGCAAAAGGTATTAAAGATGGGTACGATGTTTTCTTTGAACCTGTCTTTTGGTTTATGTCATATATATGAATCTATGTACAGTAATTGGTTAGTAACACTGCAATTAGTTCTGGACAATTCCGTTTGGACTTCTACAGCGGGAAAGCAAACGGCGTCCTCTACTCTCTGGAAAAACAGTTGACCAGGCATGATGTGACGAATACAGTGGAGACGTCAGACAGTGATGAAGTAAGGCTTATATTGAACCATGTTTCGTTATACAGTGTTGGTTAAACATACAACAACCAAGGTGGTGGTTTAGGGCGGTTACCCCTGGTTTAGTTTTGTATATTGGGACCACAATAGCTATTGCATACGTAGCAGCTGTTCCCCATGGGTTAAACATTGAACACATGAGTACAGAAACCTTACATAGAGAAGGCATAACAAGACAGAAAACAACAATGTTATTCACATTCCACATCATAAATACATATTCGTATTCATAAAATAACAGGAAAACTATTTTTTGGGGTAAACTCTCAAGTGCAATAGTTGAATTTGTCCCGGCGGCACAAACCAAACTGCGATCAGACTACAATATCTGTTGTCTGATTTTGGTTCTATCCATTGTGGTTCCTCTTCTCCAAGGAGCCAGAGTTGTGTTTTTCAAGCCCCTGGGAGCTGTTGAACATGCTGACTGAACTGGAGGAACAGAACCTGTGCTACATCCAGAACTTCCAGGAGACTGAGGAAGCCATGGATGAGATCTGCAAAACTGTCAAGCTTACTCAAGACAAAATGTAAGGAAGAGCACATCCTGTCACACTCACCATTTTTAATCAAATACCCTTCTTTAGACAACAGGGCTTTTTCCCCAGGGCATACAGTGAGAGAAAACAATTTCCCCCTTTGTTACATGCCTAATGGGCACAGCCATTGCAATGTTTGCAGCAATTGTACCTGCTTATATGACGTGTGTGTTTATGTACAGGAACAGAGAGACCCAGCAGCTGGCTCAGCAGATTTACATTATGAAAAACACCATCCTCAGAGAAGAGGAGAAGATCTCAGAGCTGGAGCTCAAGTCCAGGATTTTCTCTTATGGAGAGTACAGAGCGGACAAACAGGTTAGAACTGCTGCGTATGCCGATGCTGCAGGCCCAGTGGACCTGAGCGTGCCGACGACACCCCATCTAGCTCCATAGCTACAGCAAATTACAATGATCTTGTTTGTGTTCATGACATTGTTTTATTAATCCATTGATTAAACACAGGCATCATGATAGATTATTGGCCATCTAGTTCAAATGTAGTTCAAGACTGAGAGGCATCCATTTTCACCCTTTCCTGGATTTGACCAGACAATAAAGCTCTGTGGAGCTCTACAATTTATAGCTGGTTCTAAAGAAAAAACTTTTTATAAATGTTTAGGTCAATTAAATATAAGCTGTATTCTATCTTGCAACAACCCTAACCAACTTACAGGATGCAATGCTCAGCGTGTTGCACAAGAAGGTCAAGGAGGTCTACAAGGCGTGCGTAAATGAGGTGGACTCCTATGTTAGCACTCTTCACATGCTGGCCGGGATAGAGAACAAGATGGAGGAGATTACCGACCGACTAGAGTTTCTGCCCCCAGGAAAGGCTGATGCCATCCGCAGCCAAAGGGAGAAGGAGATCAGGCTCAAGTCAGTTCCTCCACATTCATCACATTGTAAATATTATCTAATCAAAATTACACTCTATTTACAAAAACAAAAGCCTTGTTTTACCCATTGATTCCTCCACCTTGTGTCCTCGCCACAGAGGACACCAAAGTCTATTGAGAAATGATCCATGTTTCCCCTTGTTTGCATGTACAGCCGAGTTTATGTGAAGCACATCATTGGGCTTTTCTATAGCCGGTAAACACAGGACTCATAGAACAGAAAAACAATATACTTAAAGGTACACTGTGTACCTTTAGATTTATGAGACTTAATTTTAACAGTAACACAACTTGTCCCCCCACTTCCCTTACCAAATAAGACTGTTATAGTATTAGCTGGTTTAGGGTCAGGGGGTAGTACTGCAAGTGTCTAAAGCCAGTATGAGGAGACTACAATTCAAAACAAACTGTCAGATGGATGGCAAGAAAGTTGAAATGGGGAATATCATCAGCACAGCAAACAATTCTGTAGATTTTCTTTTGAAACAATGTATAAAATTAACTGCAGAAGTTTTCTAGTCATTGTTGTAGTTTTGCTAGTAGTACAGTAAAAAGCTTACATTATGGCCCCTTGATGATAAATTCTTTTTCAGTATTGACAGAACACCTTTCTAATGTTGCACCACATGTTAGTTATGTCACACGACAGGTACATTACTGAAAGGAGTTAGGACTCAAATAGCTTAGGTTGTAAATATGATCAGGATTGTGTCTATGGCTTTAAAATCAGTTGGGTTATTGGTGTTTCTGGTATCAAACCTGATGCTGATGCCCAGGTGATAAAACTCTGCAAAATATCCCTTCCCCAGGATTCGTGAGGAGAACATGCTGCTGACCAAACGCAACCAGGAGGAGAGGGTGAGGCAGGCTCTGGAGAGGGCAACCTCCGACAGCAAGAGACAGGTTAGTCAGTCCATGGCTCCAACCATCTGCGCAAAACACGAACAATGCTTCTCAACACAAAAACAAGACAACTGATAGCTCTATAATATCTTTAAATTACGTTGACAGAATTCCTCTTTTTCTCATGTTCCCAGACTGGCAGAAAGCTGATGCCACGATCGATGCCGTCCGAAATCAGGAAAAAGGACAAGATGCACATTTTGACCACTAGAGAGCAGGACGACACCTTGTACTTCTTTGCCTAATTATAAGCTTTATGCATTTATAGACATTCGGTGAGAATTACATTTTAAACCTATATTTTGGTTAGCCGAAGTCAGAGAGAGACATGTTGCCTGTTTATTTATGTTACCTTGATTAAATAAATATAGGCACATTTTAATTACAATCCATCAGTTTATTCAGTTACTGATTCCTAAATATAAAAATGGACAAAGAAAATCATACAAGAGATTCCTGAAAAGTGCAATATGCACAATTTTATTATCCTTGTGCTCACTTGGACACAACAGCTTGGTTCATATAAAAAAAGACATTACTGTTTCTCAAGATACTTTCAAGTTAGATGTTTTTTTCACAAGCTAAAAAACAAAAAAAACACTGGACTAATTCAGTGAACAACATTTGCAACCAGACATTAAAACAAGAATATAAAGAAAGCTTGCACTGTTCAAGCATCTTTCATTTCACCATCCTCCTCCTCTTCTTCCACTCCTCTTATGAACAACACATTGTTGCATCTGCATGGAAGGAATGATATTGTGAACTGTTAGGTTGGTATGTGCTGGTTTATGCTAGACACAATGACATTCTTCAACCAAACATTAATTCAAGAATGTGTATATTGACTACTGATTCAAGAATGTCTAAAGAAAAGATTCCACTGAACTCACCTGACAAGCACTTCTCCAAGGTGACCAGCCAATGCTCCATCCACATACTCTTCAGTGTTGGCCAACTAATCAAAGACAACAGATGTAAATAGTACTGATTCCAATACAATATAAATATTCTGTCTGTAAGGTGGGTGTGTCACAGCAACCCCTCACTGTGTTTCCTGCCTTAAACAAAGCTGCCTATCCTCAGTGATATTTCATCTTACGAATGTGTTTATAAACTAAGTCCGAATACGACACAGGCGGGATTAGATGTAATACATTTTTGTGGTCTGTTCTAAAATACATATATCTGTTCTCTGGTATCCACTGATTTGCGGACATTGCTGTACTTCAGGAATGACCTACAAAATTACTACTTCATTTGTTTTTGAGCGGACGGCAGGAGTGAGGAATTTGGTATTCTGAAAATGTCTGATGCACATTACCTGCATGTTCATGTAGCTGTCCACGGACACCAGGTAACCTTTATATTCCATACCCCACTTCAGCTTCACCATTACGGGTTTGCCAGTCAGACCATTCAGGAACGGTTTAGGATTCAACGGCAAACTCTAAATTGAAAACAAGCGTGGTGCCGTGAGCCTAACGTTAGCATTCTTTTGTACATTTGACCACACAAATTCAATATCACAGCTAGACATTCGGGAGTCCACAAATATTTCAAACCAACGTTAGCCAAATTAGCCCCAGAACAGCTCAAAACATTAACGAAGTATCAGATTTTAGACCGGGGCTAACAAGTTAGCAAGATTAGCTTATCATGCTAATTTACTAGCTAGCTAGCTCGACAAACAACAAAGGTGCATCATACAAATTCACACAAAAAGAATCTCTTCTCAAACTAAACAGGCTTGAACATGAATACAAATTAACAAATGGCAATTCGAAGCTTCATAATACAGCCTCCTTTACCATTTTGATTCTGTATGAGCTTCAACGACGATTCCACGCCGTTGTTGGTTGCAGGAAGCAATTGTGAACTCTGAACTCGGATCCGTTCAAATGCTTCAATGCGATTGGTTCAAATTCAGTCAATGAATGGTACTATAACCCCGCGCGGTAAGCAGGTTTTGCGTCCCATCCTTATTTAATATTTATCATAAACCAGTAATAACTGTTATACGTAAATATTATATTGTGATCATATTTTTGTTTGGTTAGTGTAGCATCGTCAGTCGCGTAATAATTATGATCAATACGTGTTCTCACATTTATTGACACAACGTAGCTATCAGAAACTAGATACAATTAATTAAACCCTCGACGACATTACTCAGGGTTTTAGTAAGGTACGGACCTGAACACCTTTTTATGCTTTTGGCGTTGGAGTTTCAGTTCATCCACACTAGTCGGTGATCAACCCCACGGTAAAAAAAACCCGGGTAGTTCAACCTCTTTAATGTGCCTTTTGTTGACATTGTCTAAAACAAGTGTGAAAACAAGAAGAAATTATAAACTGTTTAGAAATCAAAGAACATTGCTCTGCTCATTAGGATTTAATGGAGATTTATCTTGATGAGTTTCATTAAAAGTATCTTAGCAATTGAGAAAAATGTTTTCACGTTAAAAAACTCACACCATATTGACTATGCCTCAGACTTGTCATGCAAAATTAAACATGAAAAAAAAACTAACATTATCTGACATTTACATGAAACGTTGGCCTAAAAAGTCACAAAATATCATGTCATAAACGGACATTACTGAATACCCACTGCACACAGCTGAGATCAATTCGAAATATTATTGTTAAATCTATGCATTAATCAATAACCATAATAGACTGTAATATACAGTTGGGTCCATGAATATTTGGACACTGACACAATTTTCATAGTTTAGGCTCTCTATCCCAGTACAATGGATTTGAAATTAAACAATCGAGATGCAATTGCAGTGCAGACTTTCAGCTTGAACAAAAATATTGTATGAAACATTTAGGAATTGCAACCATTTTGATACACAGTCCACTTATTTCGGGGGCTCAAATATTATTGGACAATCATAAATAAAATGTTAATTTGTCGAGAATTCTATGCAGGCAATGACTGCTTGAAGTCTGGAAGCCATGGACATCACCAAACATTGGGTTTCCGCCTTTGTGAGGCTTTGTAAAGCCTTTGTAGCTGTCATCAGTTGTTTGTTTGTGGGTCTTTCTGCCTTCCCTGAAGTTTTGTCTTCAGCAAGTGAAATGCCTACTGGATCGGGTGGTGATGTAGTAATTGACTTGGCCATTGCAGAATACTCTTCTTTGCCTTAAAAAAGTGTCTTAGGTCATTGTCCATCTGTAAAGTAAAGTGCTGTCCAATCAAATTCACTGAATTTGGCTGAATCTGAGCAGACATATACTCCTATACACTTCACAAATCATCCGGCTGCTTCTGTCTTCTGTCACGTCATCAACAAACATGTCCATGCCATCACACTGCCTCCACTGTGTTTTACAGATGATTTGGTATGCTTCGGATCATGAGCCATTCCAAGCCTACTCCATACTTTTTCTGGTACAGGTTGATCTTAGTTTCATCTGTCCAAAGAATGCTGTTCCAGAACCGGGCCGGCTTTTAGATGTTTTTTGGCAAAGTCTAATCTAGCCTTTCTATTTTTGAGGCTTGTGAATGGTTTGCACCTTGTGGTGAACCCACTGTATTTTATCTTGTGAAGTCTTCTCTTCATGGTAGACTTGGATAATGATATGCCTACCTCCTGGAGAGTGTTCTTCTCTTGACTTCTTCACCATGAAAAATATCCTACGATCATCCAGCACAATTGTCTTCCGTGGCCTTTTTGTGTTGCAGAACTCGCATCCTTTTTTTTCTCAGAATGTACCAAACTGTTGATTTGGCCCCTCTTAATGTTCCTGCTATCTCTCCGATGGATTTATTTTTTGCAGCCCAAGGATGGCCTGTTTTACTTGTATTTAAAGCTCTTTTCACCGCATGTTTTGGGTTTACAGTAACAGCTTCCAAAGTGAATGCCACACCTGGAATCAACTCTCTACCTGCTTAATTGATGAAGAAATAACAAAGGAATAGCCCACACCTGTCCATGAAACAGCATTTGAGTCAGTTGTCCAATATCCAATGTCTTGATATTATGCTGAAGTCTGCAGGAAATACACAAATACCCTAATTGTTTATTTTGGGGGATATTTTGTATTTCACCAACACTTTAAATTTTGCCCAAGATGAGAGAAAGCGTTTTTTAAGTATAGCGTTAAGGTCTTGAAAATAAATGTTTATTTTACCTCAGCATCCTATATCAGACTTGGCTTAGAGATATTCACCTCCATTTCAGTCTATATCTTCTGACAGTCTGTAGGCCTTGAGGAATGCCATTGTTGTAGCACAGTGACAGTATTTCTTCTTTCTCTTCCTTGCCCGTATACACCTCCTCCCACTCTTCCTTTGTCTTTTCCTCTCATTGTTGTAATCCGTTGTCCCAAAACACAGGTAACCCATTTTATTCATGCCAACATCCTGATTGCTTTGACTAAATAAGCTTGTTGGTGTTAATAACTAAATGACTTGTTGAGAAAGTTAGAACTGCAATTAAGCACGACAACATGGTAAAAATTGTGCTTTGCAAAATGTTGTGTGTAGAGTTTTGCAAAAGAGGGCTGGTAACAGAGATTTGTGTGAAAACAGTTGAAATTTGGAAAAAACTTTTGGAATTTAGCTAAATGATTTTAGGTATATTGTTCATGCAACCCATAATAATTTTAACAATTGAGGAAAAACTGTAAAAAATGCTTTCCACATATTATTAATCATAAATGTCTTTAATTTCTGTCTGGTCCATGAGTGGTATTTTTATTACAAATCTCAATGCATGTTATAGACAGAAACATTTTCAGGCATATGTATGCTTTAGTTTGACAGGAAAGTGGTGAAAGATGCATGTGTTATTTGCTGAAGGACCAGTGGGCCAGACTGAAACCAATTCAAAAGTGGTGTATATGTCCTGGAAACAATGACCTAGACTGCTGGACCACCATAGCCCATAATGCATTTAGGTTTCTCGATATTAATAGCTGCACAGCTTATTAGACTTTTCATGGATGTGTACAGAAAGAAGATGAACCTAGGCATCATGCCAAATCTTTGGGGCTCTGTAACGGGGTACATTTATCATATTTGGGTTTTTGATCAAAGAAGCTAGAGGAAATATCCAGGTCCTCAATGAGACCACTTTTAAGAGCACTCCATTCATCTTAACCCATAATATTATTGCTAGCGCTCATTTTCATAGCTAGCAATTATATGCAATATTCTCTCCATAATTATTTGGCATGGAAATGGCTTGAAAAGAAACAATCTTTGATTAATTCACAAAAAGGCATGTTGTATGTTGCTCTCATCCAGCTTATAAGAGATTCTCCAAAATTAGAACTATTCTATTGGCACTTATGAAATAATTCTATACCGACCATGTCAAAATCTTTTTAAAACCCCACTAAGATCATATCACGTTTGACTGTATTCTCACATTCTATACAGTTATAGAACCTATTCTCAGGTTCTCTATATTTAGAGTACATACTGTCATTCTATAAAGTTATACAACCTATTCTCAGGTTCTCTATATTTAGAGCACATTCTGTCAATCTACACAGTTATAGAACATATTTTCATATTCTACATTGTAATAGAACATATTCCTATAGAATATATTCTCAGGTTCTCTATAGTTAAACAACATATGCTTACTCTCTACTAATTCATTGTAAACATTCCTATTTTCTATATAGTTGTAGAGCATATTCCCATGTTCTCTTTACTCGTAGAATGCATTTTCTTCCTTGTATAACTTTGTCATTGTCATAATGTTGTCAGAATGTCTCCAGTGTCTCTTCATTTGAAAATCCTGTCTGATCGTGGTGTCTGCTATTAGCCTTTTATTTTTGGGAACAACATGTTTTTGTGTTTTCACATTGATGCTAGAGGGGCCTCCAGTTCTTTATACTGCCCCCAGGCTAATGCTTCAATAGGCGCATGATCAGACCTTCCTTCTGTGTCAGACAGTTTGTCTTTTATGTATGAGTAATTGAAACATGAAAGCAGTGGATCTTTTGGTAAATCATAAAATGTTTATACCTCTGATATGCCATTATTTGAATAACATAGAGAGAAGGGGTTTTTCCATTCTCAAAGGTGCTCGTAGTTGACCCCCGTTCCTCCTGTCTGATTCACTTCACAAAGTTATTTGTGTCCCAGTTTGGGTGACAGTTTAAAAATTGTATCCAAGATATGTTAAGGCATGACAGCCGTACATTCAAAATCTTCTTTAGTGAGACAAGGACCTTGATTATTTGTAACTATTTTCTGTAGATTATTTTTGATCCCATATTGAAAGTTCAGAAAAAATAGGTTTTATAGTTTTTGCAGTCCCTTGCTCCACTCTTCCCATACAGCTGCCCCCACCCACCCATCCCTTTTCTCTGTCAGTGGATTTGATGGTGCACACAGTCCAGGACAGACACGAACAAACAATAACTGGCAAAAATCTCCTAAACCACAGCCATGCTCAAAATCTGTGATCAGTTGATGTCTCACCCACGCAGGCTCAGAGGCGAGATCTGAACCAGGGTTGCAACTTTATCATCCCTGTCGAGGGGATATTTAAAGGCAAAATATATCAGAGCATTTTCTGGTCATGTTATGCTTTTTGGACAGGAGAGTGGTGAAAGACAGAGGAGAGAGTTTTTGCTGTAAGAGCAGTAAGTCGGACCCAAACCCATGGTAGTGCCCGACAGAGCTTGGACTGCTGGAGACTAGCTCCACAGTCCAGGGTTCAAAATAACATTGTTCTACTAGTGGAAGAGGAAATTTGCCAATAAATGTATGAGAAAAAACATACAAACACTTTCCACTTACATGGTATTGTGTGATGGAATTCAAGTTCCTGAACAGGCCCAGTCCAGAGACATGGCAAGTCATGAATAATGTGTCTGCCACACTGAGTGCAACAATCCAGTCTATGTCTGGGCGTCAGGGCCCTGTAGGGACCCCCCCCATTTTCTGTGATAGTGAGTGTGTGTGTGTCAATGTGTGTGTCAGTGTGTGTGTCAGTGTGTACGTGTTTGATGATAACCAAAGGCTTGGGTAGTGGTTTCTAATTGCATGCGATTATATTTTTCCTCAATTGCTGTTACTAGTATTAATGTTTGTTTATTTATATGTACAAGATGTTTAATTGTAAACCATCTTAAACCCTATGCAATAAACTAAATTACTGATAATTTCATTTTTAGAATTTCCCTAGGCAACAGATTCGGTTACAGTAAACAAACTCTGAAATATTGTTTTGAACGCAGGTCTGATTCCAACCCAAACACAGGATTCACTGTAGCATCCATTGTTAGGGCACGTTTCTACAGCGGTCAGTAATCCTATTGTACATTCATCCCACACCAGGAAGAGAACAGCCAAACAGGCATGTGATAAGGACACCACATCATAATGTAAAATCCGTCGCTGCCCTGCACCTGTTATAGTTGGAGCGTGGACAAACTATTAAGGTAAGTCTGCCATCCAAGTCCTACTGCTTTGGAGAAGGGCAGCATGGTGCACACACTAAGCAAGATTAAATTAAAGCAATACCAAATACTAAGCACTAAAAACAGTAACTCTGGAACTTTTTTCATACATCACAGATCAGCTCAAACAAGAGTCTCCTTCACATTATGTCTAGATTCGGGGCTGAATGTGTTTTTGAAATCACATTAAACATTTGGTGTGGAATTCCTATATTAATACATTATCATGCTTGTAATATAACTATAACTAGATAGACACTTTTTATATATGTTTACTAGGGTATTGGCACAGGATATGCAGAGCTCTATGTGTTTAGCTTTAGGAGGTAACTAGCTAACCGCTAGTTAGCGTTGCATTTTAGATAATGTTATACAAAGTGTAGTTAACCTCAAAGTGTAGTTAACCTCTCCTGCCTGTAGTATGTCTTTAACTGAGCAAAATACTTTTTGTGTTCTAGGTTTGTGCCACTCAGTAACCAGAGATGCAAATGGTAGTTTACTAGGTAGATGACTAGCTTAGTAGCTACTGAGATGAAAAGCTAACCATTGAGAAGAAATCTGGCCATCAGCTTACTTTTCAGGTCCATGTCAATCCATGCATTTTTCCATCACCTGACAGTGATGCTTGCAGTTATTTAAATTGTCTCCTGAAATTTAACCAAATTAGTTTGAGAGGGACAACACTAAACATGAATTGGATCAGTATAAACAAGAGAAAATCATCTGCAAGGCGCCCATCTGTGTGAACATGCCGACAAATGAACATACATTTGGAAAAGGTATTCCATTTTAAATAACATATTTTCCCAATACCGTTGCAGTGTAAGTAGCATTTGTCTGCATTTGTTTAGTGGAAATCTTACAAATGGTTCCTCTAAGACAAATTGTGTGCATGACAGCAGGCTGGGTAATCAGCAGTAAATATGTAATAAACAGTTTCATAATTTTTGCTCTGTACGCCACCACAATGGATTTGAAATGAAACAACCAAGAACGTGCAGAATTTCAGCTTTAATTCAAGGAGTTGAACAAATATATTGTTTGAAACATTTAGGTATTGCAACCATTTTGATACACAGTCCCCTTATTTCAGGGGTTCAAATGTTATTGGACAAATTAACACAATCATAAATCAAATGTTCGTTTGTCGAGAATCCTTTGCAGGCAATGACTGCTTGAATTCTGGTATGCATGGACATCACCAAACACTGGCAAAGTCTAATCTGGCCTTTCTATTCTTGAGGCTTATGAATGGTTTGCACCTTGTGGTGAACCCTCTGTATTTGCTCTTGTGAAGTCTTCTCTTTATGGTAGACTTGGATAATGTTATGCCTACCTCCTGGAGTGTTCTACACTTGGCTGAATGTTGTGAAGGGGTTTTCTTTTCCGAGGAAAGGATCCTACAATCATACACCACTTGTTTTCCATGGACATCCCGGCCTTTTTGTGTTGCAGAGTTCACCAGTGCATTTTTTTTAATCAGAAAACCGTTGATTTGGCCACTCCTAATGTTCCTGCAATCTCTTTGCTGGATTTTTTTGCAGCCTAAGGAGGGCCTGTTTCACTTGCATTGAGAGCACCTTTGACTGCATGTTTTGGGTTCACTTGAATAAGGCCTTGTGGTCCCTTGAAAAAGTGGGGACAATATATTAACGAGCTGGGATTCCTAAACCCTTCCTCCTATGTGGATGTGAATATCTTCAAATAAAAGCTGAGAAAATGCTATTTAAGTTCATATTCATTACTTAACTGTAACTTATATATATTTTCATAAACAGCCAAAATAACAACACCTGTGTCAGTGTCTAGTTATTTCTAAATGTAAATGTAAGCAGTTTTAAGCACAAACACATGCACTGACATGCTCATCCTCAAGTTGTTAGAGGCCTTGGTCTAAAGAAAAGGGCTAGTCTCCCTCAGTCAGAACCTTGGAAGAAACCTAGTGGGCCAGTTCCTAAATATTGTAGTAGTACATTCGTTTGATAGACCACAGTAACAATCTTTCATGTTCAGAGAACTAGGAAGTCAATGAATACTGATGGACACTGTCCAGAGTCTTTAGACAGAACCCTGGTCAGCAGCACAACCAGGTGGACAATGACAGCGATGATCAAGTGGGCAGTGACAGTTGAAGAAATCAAGCAGAACTATATCTGCAACACAACCAGGGGGATTTCTGTCAGGGACATCTAGGAGTCAATCAGCATGTTTCGAGAAATCAAGAATTCAACCAAAAGGATACCTCAGCATAGAATTCAGATTAAACCTGGTCCACCAGAACATAAAGTATTGCATCATAGAAACTAGTATTCTCTTTATGAGGATTAAGCCCAGAGACACTGTGGCCCCATCCACAGATAACCTTATAGTATGGTGCAGTGATAAGTTAAATATTTTAAAGGCATTGTTTTTGCATGTTTCCCCAAAGTCAGTCATTAAATCCTG
>JACXGJ010006383.1:0-34635 GCA_016801105.1 Esox niger | reverse complement strand
TGGCATTAGTATTCATGCTATATTCATGCCATGGTATAAGTATCATTTGGTATGGCATTAGTATTCATGCTATATTCATGCCATGGTATAAGTATCATTTGGTATGGCATTAGTATTCATGCTATATTCATGCCATGGTATAAGTATCATTTGGTATGGCATTAGTATTCATGCTATATTCATGCCATGGTATAAGTATAATATGGTATTCGTTTTTTTTACACTAAAACCATATTAAGACTTACTATCAGAACTATCTATGCCCCATTCATCATAGATCCTCCATTTCCTGTTTTGGTGTCAAAGATCTTTATGGGAACCGTCTTAATGGACTCTTCACTAATCAGGACGAAGAGACTGCATCAAGAGCAAACATCTTTAATTAAACATCTTCCTTCCTTTGATCTCTTCTCTCTTTGCCTATTAGACACGTGAGGGCAGGATTGAGAGGAAGGGAAAAGAGGCAGATAAGAGAGAAGAGGCAGAGAATGGTGAGAGCCACCAGTTCCGTCCATGAGAAATGTATGGCTGCGCATGGTCCTCTTTGAACACCACTTTAAATCTACATTAAGTCCCAAAGAGTTCCCCATTAGCTACTTAGCGCTAAACTTTAACTAGGGCCTGAAGGGCGCTGGTCAACAGTGGTACACATTGGAGGGAATGGGGTACAATCTGGGACGCCAAAAACCATTTTCCTGTTGTGACAGAGTGGGTTCAATTACCGGATGGGACGGGTATCTTTTTAATTGCTGCAGATAAGGTCATAATCCAAAATACATGCAGTCGTTTTTAATGACTTTCAGTTTAATTAGCGTTACGTACACAGGGAGTAGAGAGCGTGCCTATCATTTCCATTGTCCAGAAGTCGATTACAGTGGCTATCTGGACCAAGGCTTTGCCGAGTAAGGTCTGGTGAATATGTGGCGCAAATAGTTGGATTGTTATTATATGAAATAGACTTTGGGATAAGAATGAACGAATGCCCTCTACATGAGCCAATGCCAAAGAGTTCACAGTGAAAGTCTTGGAACACAAAAGGAGCGGGGGAGCGGGGGAGATCAACTTTGACTCAAAGTTCTCACATGTCGAGTCCTGATCCTACAGAGGTCGCTTCATAATTCAAACACCCTCTTGCAGAACTCAATGCAGTAAATTTACACATATGAGATTAGCAAGGCTTTCCATCTCTAGAAAAACAAAAATATAAGCACAAGCTATTTTCGAATTAATTACAACCTGCACCGTAATTCACATTCACTGCTGCAAATTTTCCCGCGGTAGCACGCGATCTCAAATTTAGATTCATCTGCATATGTAGCAGTTGGAAGATGGAGGATTCATTCTCATTTTAGCTGTTCTATACTGTGAACCTGTGGTACAAAAATACCCTAATCTGCACTGATTCCTGTGCCACCCGTTTGGTGAGTGCTTTCCTAAGTGGTGTTTCAGAATGTCCGCGCAAATGCATATATAGACGTTTCTCTTGTTATTTAAGTTAGATTAAATTAGTTTGCTAGCGGTTGTGAATTGGCTGCTAGATGGTTATGCGTTTTGTTAGTTACACAGAATGCGCCTTAAAACGTATTATTAAACCATTTCACAGTGACGTTATGCATTGTCTGATGAGACCGGTGTCATTCAAAATGCACTGTGTATGACGCATTAAAACTATAAACATTCCCAAAGAAAATGATTTAGTCCTGACATGTCTGGTTAAAATACATTTAGCCAGAGCTTTTATACTTTTTGTTGTTTGTTGTGTTTTAGCGTCACCTAGTGTTTAAGATATGGAAAATATCAGATATGCAAAGTAAAGTATTGATACACAACCACATTCATTGATGAAGATAACCCATTGTAACAAATCACATGAACACTTTTCTACATTTAAACATTTTAACTTAAAATAAAATAAACATAGGTACGATTTAAAAAAGTTAACCACCCCTAGAAAAGTTAATAAACCCCTACATTTCGCATCACATAACATGGCTATCAGTAAAATTAGGTGCCCCAAAACAGGTGCAAATTATTATAAAAACATTTTATTGGGAAGATCCAAACTCCCATAAAAATATGAAACTTGGTTCTGTTTTAAACATATGGGTGTGTGGTAACACATGATGCCAATATCAAAAGATCTTACTGAGGCAATCAGGAAAAAAACTATTGATCTCCCAATCATTTTCCACTCACATCTACAAATGAAGAAAATCCCAGATGACAGCATCTGTGAACCCCATGGTAACACTTTTAGAAATTGACTGCACAAACTTGTCCCAAATAGGCCAGGAAAGAAGAAGCCTCTGCTCTGAACATCAAGACATGACTGATGTTTGCCAGACAACTCTGGCATAAAGACTAAAACTACTGGAACAATGTGCTCTGCACAGATGATTCAAAGGTGGAGTTGTTGGCAATGATTGGACCTGCCTCAGGGCCTGACCAACATCTCCATCAGTCAACCATAAATTCCATGCTGTACTAGAGAATGGCTGAGGAGAATGTGAGGCCATCAAAATCAATCCAAATGCACGTAATATTTTTTATGCTGTGATAACAAATGAAGATCAAGTAGATTTGACATGTTAGTAAGAGAAAAGCTGTGCCCAAAAGCTATTCCGGAACAATCCCTTGGGAGCATTCTGTCGGCCGGGTTTCAGATCATGTTCTTTCGAGAAATGACACTCAGATAGTCTGACACTGCAACATTTGCCCAAAATAATATGAATATTTTTACATACATCGTAGTGACACCATTTTCAGAAGTTATGCTGTGCATATAAATAGACAAATGGATTGGTATACTCCTGTCCCAAGCCAATGACACATGTAATCCATTTATCCAGCTGGCCTGATCTGATGCGATGTATTGTGCTGACGCAGGCAGAAGATGTCGGGCTTGTGGAAGGCGTGGCATCCAGCAGCAGCAGCTGACCGCTCCAGGGGACGTGTCAGTGAGCCTCGCTGTTTCCAGGGGCCGTCAGGCTCTCCCTGGAATGATGGAAAGACCTTTTCCTGGAACGTGACTGTGCCACGTATACACATGGAGAGCAAAATAAAGTGTGTAGCGCTGAGTTGACTTTATGAATGTTGCCAGCTGATCAAGTACCTGACACTCTCTTCCCATTGCCATGCACTGTTTGCTGTGAGACCGCAGAATCTGGTTTCCTTGTGAAGCTTTGTTTACATTCATGATTTGATACATCATTTGGAAGCTTTTTACAATAAGCGCACTAAGTATTTTAAAGAGTTTATCAACTGTGTATTATTTCCGCATTCACCTTTACTCCCACACCTGTGAATGTACATGAGCCTGCTCATTCACTCAATCATGAACGACATTTTAAGTATTTAATCATTATTTATAAAACCCCTTGAGATGTTTGAGTTCTAATGAATCAATAAAATATACTTACATCATTGCATCGCCATGTTTAATGTGTGGGCTTTTGAAACTTTTAAGTACTGTTGCCAGTGTCCAGTTTAATTTCTTACTATCAGATTGATATTAACATCTTACGCTAAAGTCTCAAAATGACCTCTAGATACAAATACATGAAGCACAGAATACAGAGCATATTTAAGAAAAATACAAAAAACAGGTTATTGTAAAATAGTCATAAACAAATCTAAAGTGCAGATTGCGGTAATTAATGATTGGTAACCTAGCACAAAGCGGTCCAGGTTCATTATTACCTCTGCTCAATACCTCCAAATAATCAGTGATTAAAAGCCAACCACAAAAACTACTGCAGCTCGACATGTGTTTTGTGAAAGCACTTTGTGACAACTGCTGATGTAAAAAGGGCTTTATAAAATAAATTTGATTGATTTGATTGATTGATGAGTATGAGTAAAGCAGCAACTACTCTTCCTGGGGGCAACAAAGAAAAAAAAATGAACTGACCTCTGTTCAAAAGTCTTCATACCCTTAGTTCTTAATACAGTGTATTGTCCCCTTTAGCATCAATGACAGCATGCAGTCTTTTGTAATAGTTGTCTTTGAGGTCCCGAATTCTTGCAGGTGGTATAGCTGCCTCCAGGTCATTCAAAGTCTTTGATCGTCTTGAATGTACCGCACAGTCGAGATCTTCCCAGAGTGGCTCGATGATATTAAGGTCAGGAGACTGTGATGGCCACTCCAGAACCTTCACCTTTTTCTGCTGTAACCACTGGAGAATCAACTTGACCTTGTCCTTAGGGTTATTGTCGTGCTGCAAAGTCCAAGAGCGTCCCATGCATAGCTTTCGTGCAGAAGAATGCAAATGTCTGCCAGTATTTTCTGATAACATGCTGCATTAACCTTGCCATACATTTTCACAAGATTTAGAGTTCACACCCCCCCTCCAAACATCAGTGAACCACCACCATGCTTTGCAGTGGGGATGGTATTCTGTTCTCTATAGGCCTTGTTGATCCCTCTCCAAACATTGCACTAATGGTTGTGACCTCTATTTTGGTCTCATCACTCCAAATTACAGTGTCCCAGAAGCTGTGAGGTGTGACAAGGTGTTGGCCTATTTTAACTGGGCTTTTTTGTGGCATTGTCGCAGTAAAAGGCTTCTTTCTGGCAAATCGATTTTTGTTCAGGTATTGTGGTATTGTACTTGAAACAACCACATTGTTTCAGTGACATCTTTTTATATCCTTTTCCATCTTTATAAAGTTCTATTACCTTGTTACACAGGTCTTTTGACAGTTCTTTTCTTCTCCCCATGGCTCAGTATCTAGCTGGCCCAGGGCATCCATGTGAGAGCTAACAAACACATTCATTATTTACACACAGATGATAATTGCTAATTAAAGTCACAGGTGTGGGAAATTTACTTTTAATTGCCTTTTTCACCCGTGTGTTAAAGGGTATGTAAACTTTTAATCAGGGCTATTTGGGTGAATCCTGTTATCATTAGGATTTAAATAGGAGCCAAACAACTATGTGATAATAAATGAATGGCTTCCTATGATCACCATCCTTTAAGAAAAGGCAGTTTTGTTGCACGATCATTCACATTTGCAAAATCAATGCCAACATGTCACAATTTCTGCCAGGGCATGATATTTTTTTAGCACAACTGTAGTGATCAGTCTGTGAGAGAATCACTGGAAGCCAAATGTAAAGTAATCCAAAGGCAACTCTATTTAATGACCAACCCCTCCAAACCATCAAATCGCAGATAATACCCAAGTAGGATTGACAGAGGCAGCAACTAAACCATCAGCTAATTCAAGTTAACTGGATGCCGCTCCAAGTGCTCATGGGATACATACAATGCCTCCGCCTTTTAACATGTTATAACCACACAACCAGAAAGATCCCAGGAACCATCCACATGTTCCACATTTCAGATTAGCCAGAGAAAATAAACTAACAAATCAAATTATTTTTTTGTAAATATTTCAGTCCAGCGTGTTTGGGTGAACTTGTGTACACCTTACTGACTGGACCAGTTATCTTTGTGTCAGTGTTTAAAGTGCCTGCAGAACAAGAGAGAAGGGGAAGAGACAACTAAGGACAAATAAATGGGCACACAGAGAAGTGTGTCTGGGATGGATTCTGACCGATGGCCGTGGAAACTCTACAGCATGAACCTCAGCATGTTGTCAGTCCATCAGATTTAACCAGTCAAATACTCCTGTCTGTTCAAACCCTTTGCAAACAGGACAATCTGATCTGTCCAAAAACACGGTAACCAGACTGTATGGTACAGGGCTGTAGAGAAGGGGTTTTTATTTGGGCCACATTAGAAACAGGTCTTTATTTGTCCTGCACATGCGCAGAAGCTTCGAGATATTCAGCTGTCGGCGGGTAGGGTTCAGGAAAGATCCTAACCACCTCTACCGCATATACTCCGCCTCCTCCGCATATACTCCGCCTCCTCCGCATATACTCCGCATATCCCAAGCATGATATAAGCAAGAGTTTAATTAATTAATTACTTAACCTGTACAAAAATATCCAGTGAAAATTGGATTCAAAATCTTTACATTAATTAAATTTTTTTGTGTTTCTTAATGATATTTAGCATTTTTATTTAATCTCCAAAACCGGCTTTAATGTATCAATATTGACATTGGCAATGTTCTGGTGACAGGTGGCTGTTCAGGGATGTAGGGGACAGCTAACCTTGGTCACAGGCAGCGTAGGGAAGTCAGGCCGAGACCTTGGACAAGACGATAACAGTGAGCCGTGACAGCTGGCTTTCTGTTGTAACTTAGGGTGGTATGAATCACTAAACAACAGGTATTTCCGATCAAACAGTAAGGTATTCTTGAAATTCAGGAAGGTGGATTTCAGGTTTCCTTCCTTGGAGTGACTTTGTAGGTTTTTTTTCATGAGGGAAAATGATATTGGCTATGTCTGTCATATGGGTAACATCTGCATATTATTAAATGAATGCGCTCATTTTAAAGGTAAAAGCATTCGCTGAAACACTCTCCTGGACCCCCAGTCGCTCCATGTATTTGATCTAGTCCATAGGGTGCAAAACCGATTTAACCTGCCAACTAATAACAAGGCTCTTGAATATCCGGGGCCAATTTTGGAACTCCGAAATGTCCAAGTCTAGGGTGCCAAGGCGTTTTATAACCATTACGCAAAATTATGGAAATACAACCTTTCCAGAACCGGAGTCCTCCAACCAGGTTTCACAGACAACTGTACTTTTGGTAAGGTTCCCAGAATTTTGCAACTCTGGAAAATTAAGATGTGTTCCAAGTCCTCCCAAATGTGGAAGGTATAAAACAGGCACAGGAGCACCGGACCAATACTGACTGACTCACACGGACTGCAGACATGCTTAAGTTCATCCTGTTGAGTACTCTTGCAGCCCTGGGTAAGAATTGACATGCGCACATTTCTCTTTCCTGACACCTTTTTCCCTTTATTGCTTCCTCTGTTGTCTCTCTGGATCAGTTAAGTCTCCAAAGCTACTCTCTTTTACCTAGGCAAGCCAAACTTGCTTTCTCTGTTATGGCTCCCTTTTTTGTCATCTCAAGTTTCAAGTTTATAGGTTTATTTCTCAACCGCACTGAACAACACAGCGTCATCCTGCACAATGAAATTCTTGTGACATGGCACCCGACAACTACATAGCAATAGACCAGAAGAAGAATTAAGCAAAAATACAGCCAGAGAAAAAGAAAAGAATAAAAAGCAAAAATATACATAACACAACACTAGCAGCAGTTTAGAAAAGAGTACTGTGTGTTATTATTGAACATTTAGGCAAGTATGGAAGTAATATACATTAGTGTAAACTAGCAGCGATCTGGGTGTTATTATTGAACATTTAGGCAAGTATGGAAGTAATATACATTAGTGTAAACTAGCAGCAATTGGTAGTTAATGAATATTATAGATACTATATAGATAAATTAGTGTAAAAAGCTTATGAATGGTGGCATAGCACACTGCAACTATGTAGTGAGATTTTAAAGAGAAACATTTATACACAGTAAAGATATAGCAAGAAGATAAAGCAATAGTATACATAACACTGTACACAGCAGCAGTTTAAAAATAATACTGTAAACTAGCAGCAATATGGTTAGTACTTTAGTATTAAGTATTATAGGTAAAAATAATGCAAACTGCATTGTAACAATGTAAACAAGCATAACAATGTAAACAAGCATATGTTTTGAAAGAGTAGGTTGGGGAGTATTAACAGTATGGTAGAAGTATTGAGTATTATAGATACATATGAGTGTAATATGCTTATGAATGTTACATGCAAAGGAATATTCTAATGCCAATTAAAAGTACCTGAAAGGACATAAGAACATCTGGAATGTTCCTGTGTGACCAGTGCGATCATGGATCAGTGTTACTGGTTGAGGGGCCTTATGGCCTGAGGGGAAAAAAGTGTTTATGCGAGTGGAAGTGTGAACCGATGTTCCGGTAGCATCTACCAGACGGCAGCAGAATGAACAGACCATAGCCTGGGTGGCTGTACTCTGATGTTCGTGCTTTAAGGCATCGTGTGTGGTAGACGCCTTCCACGTAGAGGAGATGGCAGCCAATGATGCGCTCCGCTGACTTCACCACCCTCTGGAGGGCTTTGCAATCAGCAGTGGAGCGGCTGCCGTACCAGGCAGTAAGGCAGCCTGAGAGGATGCTCTCAATGGGGCAAATGTAGAAGTTGCTGAGAGTTTTTGCAGACATGCCAAACTTCTTGAGTCTCCTCAGGTTTTGGGCAGTTTTACTGACGAGTATACATGTCTGGACCGAGTGAGGTCGTCCTTGATGAACACACTGAGAAACTTGAATTTGGGGACTCTCCACTTCTGCACCATTGATGTATTTGGGGGCATGACCCCCTTCTGCCACTTCCTAAAGTCCACGATAGCTCTTTAGTCTAGAGGTTGTTCTAACCATTTTTTCATATTTTATCATCGTTAGGATGAGAGAAGCAAAATGTATGTGTGATCTGCTTTTCTGAATACAGGGAAAACCTACTCTGGGTGAACAGACTTGACCATTTTGGAAAGTTAATGTGCTGGTGGTATTTTGGTAAACCTACTTATATCTGCTCTTTTAAAATTGCCAACAACAATAGCAGTTGCTTCAGGGTGTGAATCCTCTAGTCCATTTATTACTCCATATAGGACTTCCAGTGCACGTGGTTTAACTGCCTGTGGGGGTATATAGATTGCTGTGATAATTGCTGAGCTAATTCCCACCGAAAAAAGGGCCATATCTTCACAGACACAGGTGAGCAGTGTAAGTTTGTGTTCAGTAATGAACAAATTGCTTGCCGATCATATTGTATGAGCGACAGTGCCGCACGAACAAAAAGAAAAACAAAAGAACGTAATAATCAGAACTATGTAGTGAAAGTGGAGCAATTGTCAGTGCGACCTTTCTTTATGGCAAACTGGAAGATTCTGAGGCACAATTTACCAAAGGATTATTTGATTTTGGCCAACAGACCTTATATTTTTCTGTGAGAAGTTTTAGCTCCCTGTACTGATGGGAGGTTTGAATCTTTAACCTATTCAGATGTTACTGTTCAGAATAAAGAAGAAATCTTTCAAATAATTAATAATTTTTGTGACGAAATTCAACAAATCCCTCAGTTGTTCAAGAATATCGGCGGGAAGCGGGGAAGCGAGACACATCGGTCAATGTGTTACGTTGTCCTCTGTCAGCCTGGCGCATGTGACTGTGAAATCCCTACCAGTGCGAAATCCGCGTATCCGTGGAAAAAAATTGCATACTGTATATTTGTATTCATTGATTCTGAATGGTTATAGATATTCAATTTCTGTTTTCTTTACCATTAGCTGCTCATTCCAATGAAGCGATTGACGTAAGGTTTGTTTACCTACGTGCATCACAGCCTACGTAAGACGACCGCAAATGTGCACCTAAAATGGCGGTCATTACACACTAATGGAGCTTAGTTGCATCTGCTGTTTAGAAGTCTAATCTTTGTTGACCAATCGCAAACAACGTTTTTACTAGGTCATCTGATGCCTGGCATCCAATAGCAATTCAGATTAGCATACCCCGCGAGTCGCAGAGGCTATGACGCGAGCCCCATTCCAAGCGGCTACTCCTTACCCAACGCTGCCGACAATGGAGTATCAGAGACTTGCTTCGATTTAATTCCAAAGGACATAGACCAACGTTTTAGACTACATTTGAACGGTGCAAGAGCATTTAGAATGATCATTTGTATAGAAACAGTATACGATGCAATGCGTAAGTGTAACGGCCAGACAGCTCCAACAGCTCAGAGTCGTTAACCATCCACATATGAAATACATCGCTATTTAAGAATAATGGTATCCTACAGCATCGTTTGTATATTGAAAATAACAAACAAAACTTCATAAATATTTTTTTTTTTAAATATCATACCCTATTGCAGAAATGTTTATAGTAACTTTTTTTTAGCCATTCCAAGAGATGAGGTTTCTAAATAGTGTCCCAGACGTCTGTTTTTATGTGTTTTTATTGTAGCCAAAGGGGATGTGATCACCAGGATACATAATAATAGATAATATCTGTTACAGAAATGATTTTAGTGAAATCCAGCCACAGTCAACCGGGACTTAACATGGATAATTATTACGCATGTTTGTTGGTGACAGGTTTACTACCAGCTGTTTGAATGAACGATTCAGTTGAACGACTCACTAAAAAGAGACTTGTTACACACCAGTCAGCAAAAAGTATGGGGCATAAAGAACAAATTGTTCTCAAATTGTCACCAGCTCCCAGGTCTTTAATTGTGAGTCTTGTCTACTGTGTAGTGCTGACTCAGAGACTGCCACCCCAGCCCAGATACCTGGAAGATTTACCCCCGACCAGAGTTGTCGGTGGTGAGGTGGCCAATCCCCACTCCTGGCCCTGGCAGGTAAGATATTAGCCTTAACCGGGTCTCTCAGAGCCAGACAAAAACAGCCTGGTCGCTGGACTTACTGCTCTGTTAAAATACAAGATTCTATTCTCAACACTATCCATCCGTGCTTCAGCCAGTTCCTCTGTATTCGCCTGAGAAAGAAGTTAGCCGGACGCAAATAGTGAGGATTAAGCAGGAGCCGACGGATTCAGGTTGGGGTTAATCCCTTTAGTTTGGATGTTTGCGTCTTTCCCACTCTGAAACCAAGCTACTGAACGACCCTATTATACTTCACATCTCATCTGCCTCTGTTCCCTCCTCAGATCTCTCTCCAGTACCAGTCTGGCAGCTCCTTCTACCACACCTGTGGAGGGACTCTGATCAGGAGGGGATGGGTCATGACTGCTGCCCACTGTGTGGACAGGTGGGGCCATTGGCATAATTAATTAATTGTGTATCAAATACATAACAATACAATAAACCTCTGACCGATACAAATGCATTATACAAGATAAACAGTCAAAGTATCACCCTAACTGGTCAAGGTGTTGTTTATGTCTGTGTCTGTGTGTTGGCAGTCAGAGAACCTGGCGTGTGGTTCTTGGTGATCACAACCTGAACTCCAATGACGGTACCGAGCAGATCCTGAGTGTCAGCCAGGTCTACATTCACAATGGGTGGAACTCCAACAACGTGGCTGGAGGGTATGGAATTTACCATGTTATACATGCCATTTTAAACAGTATGTTATTCTGGGATTGTACTAGGATTTTGTACTATTTGTGGTATTCTAATGTTGCTCACCCTCTTCAACTGGCTCTTGACAGATAGCGATTGTTATCGAAAACCTACCAAACCTTTTGATAAATTTGTATACATTTGGTCAAAATGTTTAGATAAAGTGCGCCTGACTCTAATTCTGTTTCACTTTAAATGATCTCAACCGAATGTAAATCAACGCTGAAATGACGTCTCTGCCCTGTTAATGGTTAGCATTAGCCATTGCTAATGGAATTAATGTCTAGGTTAGCTATATAGAATATAACACTGTATTTTTTTTTTTATCCACAGTCTGCACTGCCGCTTTTCAAACCAGGGTTAATCAGGAAAAATGACAAACACAAGTTAACTTAATGCTTTGAAAAGCCATTAAATGGTGATTGGTGCATACCAACAGTGCCCAACTCTGAGTCAAAATGATCATGCCAAAACTCAACCAAAACTACGGAAATGACATGGCATTGAAATGTGTCACTTTTGAACTGTTCTCATTTTTTTTTTTTAAAGAGTGTATTTTTGGGTGTATTTGAAACTATTTGAAAGTAAAGTAAATCTGCAGTTGCAAGACACATCCTTCGGTTTCTCAGACGCAACATTGAACTCTTTTCACCCTCAGATATGACATCGCCCTGCTGCGTCTGTCCTCAGAAGCCACCCTGAACTCAGCTGTCCAGCTGGGTATTCTTCCTTCAGCTAACTACATCCTGCCCAACGACAACCCCTGCTATGTCACCGGATGGGGAGTCACCTCCAGTCAGTAAAACAAGTGTCAAGCAATAACTGAAATGTCAATGTTTTTGGGTTAACGCCTGTTGATTTACTGTACATTGGCATCTTGTTCATCTCTCTTTTCCATAAGTTTATTGGTTTGCACCATGTTTCCCATCCTATTATCTTCTAACTGTCCTTCCAATAGCCGGTGGTTCTCTGTCTAACAGCCTGAAGCAGGCTTGGCTGCCCAGTGTGGACCACCAGACCTGCTCCAGACCTGACTGGTGGGGATCCACTGTTAAAACCACCATGATCTGTGCCGGCGGTGGAGCCAACTCTGGATGCAATGTGAGACGAATGGAGCGGAAATAAGAGAAACATATTTCAGATGCTTTCAGATTTTAAGTCTCAAAAGTACTTTTTCAGAAAAGATCATCACTATTATTGAAACCGACTGTGAATATTTGGGTCGGGTCATATTATTTTATTGTATTATCTACGAACATATTTGGAGGATTTTGAAAGAGTTATTGTTTCACAGAATATTCAATTATTTATATATTGAAATGAGATCACAGCCACAATTAAAGTAACACAATTAACATTGTAGGGAGACTCCGGCGGACCCCTGAACTGCCAGGTCAATAATCAGTACCAAGTCCACGGCATTGCCAGCTTTGTGTCTGGTTACGGATGCAACTACCCCCTCAAACCCACAGTCTTCACCCGTGTGTCTGCATACATCAGCTGGATGAACGGAGTAAGTATGGCCTGGACATGAGGGCATGTCTTAAATAGAATTAATATTAACACACCATACAGCTTGTGTTACAATTGCAATTATTAATATGGTCTAAATGGGACACAGGACCTTGAGCCACCCTAATAAGTTGTAGTCAAAGAAAACATCACATTACTACTGAGCTTTGAATTCTTTCTGGTTAAGTTGATGTCATATTCGGACAAATACCTAAGTGCCACTTGTAATTTATTCTGTAATTTCCTCTACAGATCATCGGTTGAAAGGGAGGATCTTTGTACCAAATATTCAAGATTCACCATCCACCTGCTCAATTTCAATCAGATTCTGCTGTAAAGATTTATTGAACATAAACATTGTCACAAACTCTTCCTTAAATGTATTGTTCTTATTTGATTTGTACATCTATATAAATGAGTCAGGTCCAATAAATTCCATGGGAGGCCAACTCAGATTCTCATGTCAGTTATATGCCATTAACATATTTACAATATAATAAAACAAAGTGTAGTTAAAACGTCAAGATGTTTGAGAAGAACTCCCTGGATGTCTCCTATTACCGGATATATGTGAGATGAATAAACAGTTTCAAGTACATATTGAAAAACTGAAAAGGGATTTAAGGTGCCACAAATGAACCTCTAATATTACAAGCATGTGCTTCCATATAAATGCAGAGGCAAGATAGCAATAACGCAGAGGAAACCAAGTAAATAGCAAACACATATTGGGGAAATCGCCCCTCCGTCATTCTACATGGATCTCTAGCCCTCTATATGTACTAAAGTTGTTGTTGATTGAAGAGCATGTCTGGTACACGCTCCCTAGCCACAGACTTAGTAACTTAATTTCACACAGACAGGCAGGATTACCTAGGCAACAGGAAATTACATTAATTACAATTAAGTGAAACATTTTGAAGTTGTTAATATGTTTTGTTAAGGCATTGCAAGTCTGTCATTTACAAACATGAATGACAAGGCATACTGAGAAACCCCCCCAAAATGAAGTAATTCCTCTAATGGCTAACTACAGTTGCTAATATAGTCACAAATAAACAGTGTCATTGTTTTACACAATATTCATTCAGAGCGGCTGGCCATAGTGGATCAGTGACCTCAGATACTGGTCTGAAGTAAATTACTAAATTGTTATGCATTCAAATGATGGTTCTATATACCAGCCTTCTTATTCTTACATCTATAGACTGTGCTATATACAAAACTAGCACATTGAGGTTGGTTAAAATGATCTGCATGGCTTAAGATTAGATTCAACTTAATTGTCATTGAACAGTGCAACGAGGCATGAGCAACTGAAATACAGGTATAACAGCAATGATGTTCCCAAGGTTGACACACATGTAACAACTGAGAACCTATTTAGTATGCTTTGCAAGGCACTGTCGGAGTCCAGTAGTTCAAGGGAGTAGTGCAATGAGGACCCTGAGAGGAAGTACTTAGCGTGGTCTGGTTATTGTTCTGAAGCCTGCTCACATGGGAACGAAGAGGCTCAGGAACAATTTCAAATTTGGACACCCAGGAATTTGAAGCTGGACACGCTCCACCTCAGTGCCATCGATGAGAACTAGTGCGTGACTGCAGCCTTAAGGCATCCTGTAATCCACAATGAGTTCCTTGGTCTTCGTTGCATTGAGGGCCAGATTGTTGTCAACACACCATGCCGCCAAACACTTGACCTCCTCCTTGGAAGCTGACTAGTCAATGTTACTGATCAGGCCCACCACCATGGTGTCGTCTGGAAGCTTGATGATGGTGTTGGAACTATGTACAGGACCGCAGGTGTTGGTGAAAAATGAATACAGGAGCAGGCTCAGCACACAGCCTTGGGGAACACCAGTGTTCAGGATCAGGGTGGAGGAGTGAAGTTGACTAACCTGACAGACTGGTATCTGTTGGTTAGGAAGTACAAAATCCAGTTGCAGAGAGAGGGGCTGATCTTAGAGTTTCTTGACCAGCCTAGAGGGGATGAACATGCTGAATACTGACCTCAAGTCTATAAATAGCATTCTCACATCGGTGTTGGTTTTGTCCAGGTGGGACAGAGCAGATGGTAAAGCTATGGAGATGAGACAGCATCCTTTGTAGACCTGTTTGACCGGCAGATAAAGTACTGCATGTAACAAATATAATTGTCAGGGCAACATTTTTCCAGAAATGATTTACCAACAAATACCATGACAAATTCTAATGGATATTTGGCAGTTTGCACACAAACCCCTCAGAATTGTAGCAGTGCGGGGAACACACCATAGCAAAGGAAAGGACTGGAGGAGCAGCTGACACTAATCAGCAGGTAGTGACTAGTTGTGCAAAATGGACCACAGGTCCACATGGGATGGGCATGGTAGAGGACAAATAAGCATAATGTATATGAACACAAGTGTGGCAAGTCTGGAAGAACAAACTGGAGCAAAGGTCTGTAAAATACATCTAAAAGGGAAGGGATTTTAAATAGTAGATGTTTGAAGGAGACATTTAAGAAATCAGTTTGAGACCAGTTTTTAAAAGAGGACAGATGTAAAATCATTGTTTCATCAAATTGGACCAGGTCAGCAAAGTGACCATTTTTAGAAGTGCGTGCAACAGAGAAAACATTTGATAATACGGACAGCTGTTCGGTCGCCAGAATGGAGGTTGAATAACACTAAGGTGCAGGACAAAACACATGGAATGTGTTTTGTAATATACCTTGCCTTGAGGTCCAGATTGATCCCCAGGGAGTATAGCTGGGAACAGGCTTCATAACAATACAGGACAATAGTGACAGTGCACAAACGTCCACATCATATGACATGGAACACCATTTAGGGTAACCAGTTATCTGCCCTTATGCATTACTAACAGTGATAGAAACCAAATGCCACCAAGACATTCCCCTTTGTATGGAGAGATAATATTGAAGGCATACATTGAAAGTGGATTCCGCCCTGCACAGACCGTAATATACACTGTAATGTACAAAACTGAGAACATACAGTAATATCCTGCCCTAGAGGGCCATTTACTAGGAGTTGGAACACACCTGGGAATGTCTACTTTGGAATCTATGTCCTTCCTAACATAAAACTGACTAACAGTTAATGTTTTTGTATCTAGTCCCAGTGTTTGAAGTTTTTTTCCTTTGTAAAACAGGTGTGTATAATGTCTCTTCCTTGTTCACTCAATCCTTTAGGATTCACTTATGACCATCCATATTGTGGATGTCTGAAGTAATGTGTGTATTACAGCCAGAGTAAACTCACGTCAAATTGTTGGAGGACTCTAGGTTCTAGACCTTGGCCAGCGTGATAACGGTGGGACAGAACACCTGCAGCCTGGCACTGTGCAAACACCCTGACCCGAGTCACCAACGTATAAAACAGGGAGGGGAATATTCTGTCAGAACAGACCGACACTAACCGACTGCAAACATGCTGAGGTTCGTCCTGTTGAGCGCTCTGGCAGTACTGGGTAAGAGAGGAAAACCTAAATGCTCCATTTACTGTCGACTCGCTTCGTCTGCCTTTAGAGTTAAGGTTGAAAAGGAAAGTTTTGAGTGAGGAACAGAAGCGTTCAATTTGCAGTGGTCTCTTCATTTTAACCCTTCTGTTCCTCACTCAAAACCTTGCTTTTTTACTTTCTTGGAAAGGAAAGAAAAAGGTGCAGTGGTCTTAAAAAAATGTAAGCTGTGTGTGCCAACATTTATCACTTTGGTACTTCATTTCTTCTGACATTGCAGTGCTGACCGAGGATCTGGTGCCCCAGCCCAGATACCTGAAAGATGGAGCAGATGAGAGAGTTGTAGGTGGTGAGGTTGCCCAACCCAACTCCTGGCCCTGGCAGGTAAATCTTCAGCCTTCTAGTCTCTCATAAGACTGGGCCAGGTTGCTGCCACTCTCTCTGGACAGTCTCCCCTGTGAGCACCGCCAAATCTGATTTAGTTCTGAGTGTCCACATAAACCTGATCGCAGATCTTTCCTTGAATCTGTCAACTCATCAGCGTTGCTCTGGAAAATAATTGGTATAGGGGAATTACAGATCTGGGATCAGGCAAGAATACTGCTGCAGATGATCGATGAATTGCATGAAACAAATATTCTTCTGACATGTCTTCGGAAACATTCTTCATGAGGCCCCACTGTGGAGTTACCTTCACAATGTTTCTCTTATGTCTGTCCTCTCAGATCTCTCTCCAGTACAAGTCTGGCAGCTCCTTCTACCACACCTGTGGAGGGACTCTGATCAGGAGGGGATGGGTCATGACAGCTGCCCACTGTGTGGACAGGTAGGACCAAGGATACATAAAGAGATCCACAACCCAGTGCAAGTTCCTTGGATATGATAAATGATACATGGTCCCATACATGGTGTTATGGATCTGATTCACATGGGCCAGTGCGAAATCATAATGAATATGTATGTAAAGTAACCGTGTGTCAAATAAAATGTAAATGTGATGCAGATGAGAGAGAAAAGAAACCGGCCATACCCTCCAAACGAGTAAGATATTTGTAATACTTCATTTTTTACGGAAACGCAATACTGGGGCGTTCCCAAATTGAGCAATGTTCATGATGTTTGACATTTGACATCCAGTCTGGTCTTAACCAGCCACTTCATATTACAACACAGAGACTAAATCAATAAATAGACTAAAACACAAAATGCAATGTTCCACCAATAGGTTAGCTAGCTGCTTACGTTACATTATTTTCTCCAAAAAAATGCAATGAAGCAATACTGCCTTGTTCTGCACGAGTCAGATACGTATTGAGACAAAGGCAGCTCAGCTGTGTTGCACTCAACACTTTCCCACTAGAGATTTCCAGTATAACATACAGGCATCGATGCTTGGCTGCACAAGACACATGATTGGTTTGTAATAGGTACCAATCAGCCAATGCCTGTTGCACAGAGATTTTCATGAGACTCTTATTGGCCAACAAAAGCCAAGTTTGACATATTGTTCCAATGGAACATCCACACATTTTGGTGGAGTCGTGCGGTGATTAGAATGCTCCGTTTGACCGTTGTCAATGTGTGTGTTGGCAGTCAGAGAACCTGGCGTGTGGTTCTTGGTGATCACAACCTGAACTCCAATGACGGTACCGAGCAGATCCTGAGCGTCAGCCAGGTCTACATTCACAATGGGTGGAACTCCAACAACGTGGCTGGAGGGTATGGAATTTACCATGTTACACATGCCATTTTAAACAGTATGTTGTTCTGGAAGCGTGCCTATGGTATCTTGTGCAAATGTAATCTATAATAATTGTAATAATAATATATTAACATTCATTATTGTTGCCAACATTAAGTACACACCTTTGTATTTTTACTACAATTATTACCAGCAAAGCTGTTTCTAAGTTCTACATTAAACTACGAGGCGGATATATTAGGATGCTAAATTACTGGACTATCAATTACTTGATAAAAAAATATATACATTTAAATGTCCTTGCTGCTTTGTAGGAGTTGTAAAACGTGATGCTACGTTTATAATATATTTTTCTATTCTATTCCGGTAAGTGCAGTTACCTTAAGCAACCATGTTTCCAATGTAATGTTGTTATTTGATAAGGAGTTCTAGGACCTACGTCACTTTCCCCAAAAGTGTGTATATATATATATATATATATATATACACTGCAAAACTGAACACGTGCACGTGTTCCAAAGACTCGCTTAATTTGGACATGGGTACTTATTTGTTTTTAATTTCAACCATTTGTCAAAGCAATCATTTGTGACAAGACAACTGCCACTGACTACTAAGGACTTATTTGTCTGTAGCTTCAGCCATATGGGTCAGACTGAAAAATGGTGACAACTAGAAGAGTTCTCCTGACGATTCCTGTTTGATTTGTGTATACGAACAGAAAGCAAAAAACAATAATAATAAGATTACCTAGTTCTGGCATGCCAGTGAAACAGTGCACTTGAGGAATCCCAAAGAGCTTTATCTTGACATATTTGAGAAATTCCACAAGAAGTCAGTGTTCAATTGTACAGTAGGCTTACAGAATAGGAAAGTCAGTAATGCGGAGGTCTCTGAGAAAGATTAACAGCCTGAAGGGAAACTTACACATGGGAACGTACTCTTCTATATGACACTATTCTTGTCTAATTCTCAGGTATGACATTGCCCTGCTGCGTTTGTCTTCCGAGGCCACCCTGAACTCAGCTGTCCAGTTGGGCACGCTGGCTTCCGCTAACTACATCCTGCCCAACAACAACCCCTGTTACATCACCGGATGGGGACGCACCTCCAGTCAGTACTAACCAATTTTCTTCAAGTAACACCAAACATATTAAAGTGTTACCGTCTGCATATAAAGGCATTTTTATTAAATGGCATTAGGACAGAATCAAACCCATGCTGCGCTGTTATATGGGGAAGCAGGTTAGAGCACCAGACTAACAAAGTATGATCTGTCTTTTCTACAGCTGGAGGTCCTCTGTCC
The DNA here is from genome assembly GCA_016801105.1 of Esox niger. NCBI lineage: Eukaryota > Metazoa > Chordata > Actinopteri > Esociformes > Esocidae > Esox > Esox niger. Next base: position 15,563 of record JACXGJ010006383.1, on the reverse strand, counting down.
AACAGCCTGAAGCAGGCTTATCTGCCCAGTGTGGACCACCAGACCTGCTCCAGCTCTGGGTGGTGGGGATCCACTGTTAAAACCACCATGGTCTGTGCCGGGGGTGGAGCCAACTCTGGATGCAATGTGAGATTGGAGAAACAAAATGACTGTTCAAATGAAATTCTATTCACTAGGAGGTGGAACACTGATTGGTTTGGGTCTTGAAACCAGAACCCTGTAGGTCAGAGGTCTGATTTGATCTGGCTTGTTGGGGTTATACTGTTGTCCTTAGGATTCAATTTCATATTGATGCATTTACATAAAGTAATATTAAGTTATCTTCAACAAAGTTTAGCAACACAACCATTTGCACATAGTATGTTTATCACTTAAAAGTGAGATTTTTTTCAATCTCAGTCCTGAACAAGTTCTTTGCCTGTCCCTTTAGGGAGATTCTGGGGGACCCTTGAACTGCCAGGTCAATGGTCAGTACCAAGTCCATGGGGTGACCAGCTTCGTGTCTTCTTCTGGATGCAACGCAAACCGCAAGCCCACTGTCTTCACCCGTGTGTCTGCCTACATCAGCTGGATGAATGGAGTAAGTACTGAATGTCTGTGTACAGGACAATATCACCGTAATCCTCTTAAAGCTTGTCTATTGCATTTGCTGTATTCATCAGCACACCCATAATGAAACGTTGGTGTGTACGTACACACGCAGGCACGTAACAAGTAGTGACTGTATTTTAGGAGAATTTGTGTTTAAATGGACCCCCTTTCTTTTGTTTTTCAGATAATTGGTTGAAAAGCAGCATGGTCTTTAACTAGACAGTATTCAAAACACTGTTCCAGGTTCACCATCAACTCTGATCAATCATATTCAGAATTTACACAAACTACAGTAAATGTTTTACTTTGGAGCACAAGTCCATGACTTCTCTCACTGTTGATTTCATGTCAATATTCATTATTTACTTCACAAAATTGTGTTATTTTGAGTGACATTTCAGGGGTATATTTTGGGGATAAACCCACTGTCTATAGAAGTGGATATAAACAGAGATCTTGTTAAAAAAAATAAAAATAATCCTGAAACAAAGTTAGAGCTACATTTCCTTTCAGATTTGTTCCCCTGCTTGTGGTAATGTTGGCCGGTGCTTTCTCACCAAAGTCCTTCTGGTTGAACATGTTTCTGGGTAAAACATTACGACTCCCAACCCAGACCGACAATAGCTGAATATTTCTCTGGAGGCACAACTGCGCATCCCTTCAGTGGCCAATATGACATTTCAACAGAACATTTCAACATTCTGGGAGATATTAGGAAAAATAAATATGCCTTGCTCAGATTTTTACCTTGCTGGTTGGGTTAAGTTGAATTAAGCAATAAGGCACAAGAGGCAGTACTGAGACCTGATATTAGTCAAAGGTAAATGGCATTGTGCACCCCAACGAGATAGCGGAAGGCCAGAATAACCATTTACGGACACAAAGGCTTGTTCACTTTTATAAAACATTAGCAACATACTAAAATAACATTGAGTTCTGTGTTCAAAACCTAGTTGTTCATTAGGCGTTTGGGTCCTGTTGCCATAGACATTACCCAGTCCTTGGTTCTTTTTCATAGTTGCCATGTAAAAGATCTTGTTGTCCATTTTATTTAAGTGGCTACGGGAGCAATGTCTGGGTAAGGAGGTTGTTTTGCTAGTGTGCACAAACAGAAATATGTGAATTCACTTGTTAGGACAAAATCCTTAGTCGTTAGGCGATGTGGGCACTACTTGCCACAGACAGATGCAAGTGCGACTGGAGAATTACCTCTCCTTCTTGGGGGCTGCAGAGAGGGGAGTTCACTCTGTATGTAGCCTGGCAATTCTGGGTTAAGGACGAATTAATATCACCTTAAAAGGGTCAATTTGTTGAGTTGTCTGCTGTGATTTTTTTTTTAATCTATCGTTTCATATAGGATTTAGGTTTTTCCTGAGTGCCTGAAACATTCCCCCTTTAAACTTATCAGTGTAACTGTGTCAATATCATTCACAAACGGCCAACCAGCTGTTGAAACGGCCAGTGATAAGTGGATTTATTCAGGGTAGACACAAGAGGCTATACTGACACCCATCAAATGCACTGCTCTATGATGTAGTTAACGACACATTCTTCCACGTGGGCGACCCAGGCTTGAATCTTGAGAGGGCAATGGTTTTCAGTGGGTTTTCCCCACTGGAGAGGTTAAGAAGACTAGCTAACTAACTAGCTAGAAAAACGTGTCGGCATCAAGTAATTGTCTCTGGCCCCCTCCCAGCCAGGGGTAGTGACGAGCGCTACAGCAGACTTGTGCAACTCAAAGGCTGGCTGAAAACAGAGTTCTACCCAATGCAGGAGGTAGGGTTTGTAGATAACTGGCTCTCGTTTTGGGACTCGTCCAGAAATAGGGTCAAGACTGATCGGCTGAAGAGCAACAGACATCATCCTAGCTGGAGTGGTGCTCTTCTTTTACCTAGGAACATTGACCGGACATTAACCATTGATCAGAATTCTTGTCTAACCTTGCAGTCATGGCAGATTTTTGGTGATTTCAATATTCATATGGAAAAGTCAAACAACCCTCTTCAAAAAGCCTTTAAAGCAATAATTGACTCAGTGGGTTTCATTCAACATGTCTCAGGTCCAAAGCACAGCCACAATCATACCTTAGATTTTTGCTGTCAAGAGAAATAGATATTGCCGATCTAATTATTTCCTCCCAAAATCCAGGAATATTAGATCACTTTCTTATTACATTTACCTCTAAAACAAGAAGTCCACTCGCTCCGCAAACCATGAGTTTCAAAAGCCGCACTATAAATTCTTGGACTACAAATAGATTTCTTGATATTCTTCCAAGCTCACTAATCAGTGAGAATAAACTAATCCGCAAATGATCAAAACGAGGATCTAAACTAAAACACTGCAAAATTCTTTAGATAAAGGTGCACCACACAAAAAAATTGGAATACACAACATTAAACTTGGTTCCTGGTATACAGAAAATACTAGAGCACTCAAGCAAGCCCCCAGAAAATTGGAACGAAGGTGGCGCTCCACCAAGTATTCAGACTAGCCTGGATAGACAGCAAACTTAAATACCGAAAAGCACTCACATCTGCTCGATCAGTGTATTTCTCCAACTTGACTGAGGTGAACAAAATCAATCCAACATTTCTCTTTGATACACTTGCAAAGTTAACTAAAAAGCAACACTCAACAAGTGAAGTGGGTCTTCACTTTAGCTGTAATGAATATATGAACTCCTTTGATAAAAAGATCATCACCATTGGAAAACATAACGGACTCAAATAATTACAGTCCCCAAAGTCTGAGTTGTCCTGAACATCCCTGAACAGGTGTCAATGGGGACAAACTTTTTGATCCAGTATCGCTTGACACATTCGGTAAATTTGTAATAAGTTCTAAACCCACAAATTGTCAGCTAGACCTAATCCCAACAAAATTACTTAAGGAGCTATATTCGGTGCTAGGTCAACTGTTGTTCGTTCCTTAGGGTTTAAGGCCAGCTGTTTTGTTAAAACTCTTTGTGACAACTACTGATGTAAAAAGGGCTTTATAAAATAAAGCGGATTGATTGATTCTTTGCATCGCATTGATGGGCTTTTTTCTAGCCTTGCACAACTTATGTCCTGCCTCTAGGAGCCTGTTTGGCAAAGTTCTCGCTGTGCATTTCACCCCAGGTGCTGTTTGCAAATACTTTTGCAGGTATTAATGTCATCCTACGGGTTTTGAGGGACATTCTAATTTTTTACGGTCATCTCGGTCAGTGTATAGTTGTTTTCGCCCTCTGCCAGTCTGTAGCTTTGTTATCCCCAATGTCTGTTGCTTGACCTGGTTCTTTTGAAGTGCCATCTTTGAAATTTTTAGGATGGAAGCAACCTCACAGTCACTGTATCCTTCTGCCAGTAAAGACAAAATTGAAATATTTTCTTCACTCAAAGCTTTTATTTTTATCTCTATTGTCATGCTAAATAGTTCTTTTTTATTTAAATTCACTTTTGAGGCAAGTGGTTTTTAGACTTTTCCTCATTAAATTAGATATGGCTCAGGTAATCACTTAATGAGAACCTCAATGAGGTGTGCCTGTGTTTGAAAGGAACAGAAACCGGAATGGCTGCCATTCATGTAGAGATGGTGATTTAAGAAAAATGAGGGGTGGTCAAAATGTTTTTCCAGAGCTGTATTTAATGACAACAGGAGGACAGCCCAAAAACAACATAATGGCAGAAATATTTAGCAGGCAGGCTGGCCATCAAACAAAACATACTCAATGATTCAACAAGGGCTGAACAGAACAGGCAGTCTAAATAGGCCCTTTTCACGTAACGTCAGACAACATATGTTCTGTTACGATGCAGGTTAAGTTTACATCCGGTGTCGCAGTGGAATGCTAACTGCCAGCAGCTCATCATTATGGCTATTGGATTCACCCAGTCCCTTTCACATCTGCTACCAATACGACTTAACGACATAGAACGACTCGCTGACTAGTGGTCCCTTAATACAAGATCAAAGCTTTATAAAGGCTACAACACTGTTCAGATACAGTGTATAGATGTTATTTTTCAGTAGTACAGACCACAAACTCTTGTTGCAGCTACTTTTTAATATTGCTAATGCGGCACCCTTTCACCCAATCCCTTCATTGAAACAGTCGAGAGTGTAGTAAACTGTGAGGTGACCAAGAGAGGGCGATGTTACAGGTCCATGAGGGAAAAAGGTGGAGGCTCATCAGCTTCAGGTTTCTCAGATAGACAGATAGTTTTTGCTGCGGTTGCAGCTGCAGAGTTATAATAAGAATGATTCCACAAAGTTCCATTGTGGATCAGTTTGTTTCTCAGTCTGAGGTCTGATTTTGTATCATTAAACTTTTGAAGGAAAAGTTCATACACAAGGAAAGAAAAAGCATTCATGTTGGTAGGTAGGTAATTACCCATTTTCAATAATTAACAGAAGAAGCTTCCAAGATGGCTGAGGTTTAAAACGCCAAGTCTATTCACAGTGAGACCAGTTACTCCAAATACTGCTACAAAAGATTAACTGCCATTTACTTTTACTTTATTTTGCCAAACAGATAATAAGGGGGTTTACTCTTATTTGTAATACTAACCAGGAGAAGGACGGCAGGCATAGTGGTGATCATTTGCCACTGCAGACAAAGCACCCTCTGTGCCGTCAGGCATCTCATGATCAGAATCATCCAGGACAGCAACACCAAGACACTTTCTTGCTCGATGGTAAACCGTCTCCCGAGCTTGTGAGCCGCCTCCTATGTGTGAAATTAACCATACACTTGCCACAATACATTTTGCTAATATTTTTCCAGAACGTAACAGCTATATTGCATCAAGAGTTAATATACAAGTAATATATTATTGGATTAGTATTAACACTGTCCACCTACCCGTACCCCAATCATTCCAGTGGGATCTAGACGGCACTGATCCCTGTTTAATGCGAATCCGTCCACTGGCCGACGTGTATCTATCCTCAGGGGGAAAGTGCTGACTGCACTCAAAGGTTCTCCCACAAAGAATCGGGCACGTATTTCTCCAACAGGGAAATCGTGAAAAATCTGATATAGGAATTTCTGTTGGTTGTTTGAACGAAATGGTACACTGCAATTGCATCTTCTCCAAGATTGTGCCATGCTTAGGTGTTGAAAGCGATTATGTTGCTATTAAGACACTGGGAGAAAAGAAACAGCTAAATTAGCGTTCAGCTTTGACCAAGAATCAATATTTATCTAGCACAACAGTACTGAAATAGGTGAGTTACTATACATTCATTAATAAATTAACTGCGTGACAGAGCGTTAAGTAAACTTGTTACAGTACAGGCAGCAATGTAACGTTATCAACACCTGGTACTAAAGATGTTGCTAGCTAACGTTAGCCAGCTTTCCAAAGGCAGTTTACTATTGTGAATGAATAAACAATAACGTTAGCAAGTTAAAAAGCATAGCATATACGTAATCATTATTACTTTTAACAAAATGTAAATTAAATGTACCTTTCGGAATTTCTTCAAGTAGTTAGTAGTCAACAGTTGTATTTTGGTGAGAGGTCACTGGGTAAAACGGAAGTGAAGTTAACCCGCTACGCAGCAAGGCGAACGTTAGATTACGTCATCCTGAAAAGGGCTTAACAAGACACAGGTGAAAGCAATTATCAGGACAAGCTACATTCAATAGCAAAATACAAAAACCAAACAGAACAAGCTACATTCAAGAGCAAAGGACAAAAACCAAACAGAGCAAGCTACATTCAGGAGCAATGGACCAAAACCGACAGAACAAGCTACATTCAAGAGCAATGGACCAAAAACCATCAGAACAAGCTGCAATCAAGAGCAACAGCTAGAACAAAACAGAATCTCCTAGTACCCCCCCCACCCAAGGGCCAGACGCACCAACTAAAATCCTAAGAGAGAGGGCGAGGCGCCGATGTAGGCAGCAGCACTGGACCCGGAAAGCAGACAGAGGTTCCTGCCTCAGAGTGGGATGAGCACAGCCCCCAGGGCAGCACCAGCGATGTCGGATGGGGTCCGCATGACAGGAATGAGGGCCAGACCGGCCTGGGAGGCTCTGGAGTGCTGGGCTCCACTGATCAAGTCTCATCCTCAACCCCCGTACTGGTTGCCCTCGTAGCAACCCCCCAAAATTGTTGCTACTTAGTGTTTCTGTGTGTTGTCTTGTCCTGTTTTATCTTTGGACAAGTTGTCATTGAAAACTTCATCCCCCATATATTACATAAAGTGAACAGGGAAGATTAAAATGTATTTTATGAAGGAATCCAATTACAATCCAATAAAAACCTGCCAATCCAAGGGCAACAAAAATACCCTCATTTCAAAAACACTTAAGTAATATCCTGAGATCTCTGTTCCTCTTGGCGTGGTGTTATTTTTCATTCACATATATGGGGAAGACAAAACTGACCAAACACAATTATTTTCTCTATTAATCATTCCTGCCCAAACCCTTTTATATAGATCACTTCTTTAAATGGTTTCTTTGTTACACAATTATTTACCTGCCTGATTCTACTCACCTACTTATTTTTACCTATAGAAAATGGGGTTTACTTACTTTTGCACCTGCCCTTTTCTAATATTCCCTTGTCATTTTATTTTGCTACTACACACATGATATCCTCATAGCCAACATGTAGAATGGGTATCTATAAACCTGTTATGTCAGAGAAAACACTCTGGTTGTGATTAAATAAAGATTTCATGGTGAAAACAAAAAATATATATAATTGCACAAGGGGTTCACATACATTGAGGCAGCACTGTGGGGTCAAAATCCACACTATAAAGATGGTGGGGATCTGTACAAATGCCCAACCAACTGAATAGACATGCCAGAATACCACAGGATAAAGACTAAACTGCTTGAACAATGTGCTCTGGACACATGAGAAAAGGTGGGCTTGTTTGGCCACCATGCCAGATGCCATGTTTACCAAACGTCAAACACTGACTTTGAATAGTTTGGAGCTACTTTGCTACCACTGGACTGGGCCAACTTAATTAGAACCATCTATCAAAAAGTGGAAACTGAACCAAACATAAATCTTGCAGCGCAACAAACAAAGCTACTACTGAGTATTTCAACAAAGAAACATTTTGATTGGTCCAGTCAAAGGACTGTACACATAGGAGGCAGTCAGTGGTCATAGCCAACCATTACATACAGTCCCCTCCAAAAGTATTGGAACGGCAAGGCAAATTCATTTTTTTTTATGGTCACTGAAGACATTAAGATCAAAAGATGAGTATAGGGCAAGAGCTCAGATTTTCAGCTTTCATTTCCTGGTATTCACATCTAGATGTATTTAACATCTTAGGACATATCACCATCCATTTCTAATGACTGTATATTGAAAATCTGTTGCCATAGACACGACCCAGTCAATAATTTGTTTTACATAGTTGTCATTGTGCTAGTTCAACGGTGCCACAGAACAGGGGTTTAGCCACGCCCTGTGCATGTGTACCAAGCAAGTCCCGCCCTGTGCATGTGTACCAGGCAAGCCATGCCCTGTGCATCCGTACCAGGCAAACCTCACCCTGTGCATGTGAACCAGGCAAGCCACGCCCTGTGCATCTGTACCAGGCAAGCCCCGGCCTGTGCATGTGTACCAGGCAAGCCCCAGCCTGTGCATGTGTACCAGGCAAGCCCCGCTCTGTGCATGTGTACCAGGCAAGCCACGCCCTGTGCATCCGTACCAGGCAAGCCACGCCCTGTGCATCTGTAACAGGCAAGCCTCGCCCTGTGCATCTGTACCAGGCAAGCCTCGCCCTGTGCATCCGTAACAGCCAGGCCTCACCCTGTGCATGTGTACCAGGCAAGCCCCGGCCTGTGCATGTGTACCAGGAGAGCAGACGTAACCACGGGCACCTGTGAGGGTAACTTTGTCTTCACAAAAAAGATGATGCTCCTTCTCAGCCTGGTGTTGTCTGTCTGGAGGAACCTGCAGACAGACAACACCAGGCTGGCTTGCTGGGAAAAATAACTCAATGCCTTAAAACACTGAATAAAGCAAAACAAAAATTCACTGTGACTGTACTTGCAGGTAAGGGGCACTAAAGGATACTGGTGCTACAGAGACTTCTAGTAATGTAGTATATAGTAATTGTCATAACCCTGGTTTGAGGACAGATAGGCAGAGGCAAAACGGTCTGTATAATCCATCTTTTATTGGTGAAAACAAGTAAGAAAGAAAGAAACAAACTTAAAGCAGAACAGATGACTGGGCTGCATAGCCTTCGGCTGACAAGCCACAATGAACCACATCGGTGTGGAAAAACATGAAACATAAATAGGTTCCCCAGTTGGGGGCAATAACCAACACCTGCCTCCAATTGGGGAGACCCAAGAAACATAGAGGTGCCTAGAGGCACCTCTTCTGGCCACATCCTGACTATGGCCCCAGCCAGTGCAAAGATGGCTAGGGGCATAGCCAGGACGTGACAGTAATGACAAAACCTTAAGCATTCTGTCAAGGACGACAACTTTATTTTATACAGCAGTGTTCTGTTCATATTTAAGACCGTATATAAATGAAATCAAGAAACACCACCTGATGCCATACCGTAGGCCTACTTGTATTTTATACCATCAGTCCTGCAATCGTTTGTGATTGCGTTGTTTGGCTGCATTATTCATGACTGTGAGTAATTATACATTTAAATTACAAAAATACTTGTCCTTGTATCTATTATGACTTTGTGTAAAATGTTCGATTAGAGAACACGTTGCTGGTACATTTGTATTATCCCAACACACGTTCGTGTACAAATATTTAAGGTACTGAATGGGAGTGACGTTCCATTCAGGACATAAACACTTGGTCTTTTGTGTTTTGCCACTTGAGATGGAGGTGGTGCCTCCACTTTTGTAGTCTTCCGGTAAATGGAGGTTGAGATCCTTACATTACTTTGTTCTTAGAAGGAAGTTACTCTGCCTTCCAGTAATGTGGTGTAGGAAAATCCTCCTGGAATAAAAAACAATGAAATGACATTCTCCTATTACTAAATTTACTAGCACCAAAAACAGATAGACACAAAGGAGTGGTCCTTTTTCTGTCCACAACCAAAAAAACAAGAAACCAAAGGACACCAACCAGTTGGCATTCAGTGACCTGTCATGTAATCCCTAATGATTAGTTTTCCTTTTCAGTATAACATAAGCTTGATCTAAGCCCTGAAATGTTAGGGGAGGGAGTCCTAAAGGGTATAAAATAGGAAAAGGAAAGTCTGTCAGTACAGCCTGACAAAGACCGGAAACATGATGAAATTCATGCTGCTGAGCGCTTTCATAGCCATGGGTGAGATATAACAATCTCTACAAAATCTATTTCCTTTAAGGTTTTTCCGTAAACAACCCTCTCTTACTTCAGACTTATTTTCTCCCTCTCTCTTTAACTTTTGCTTTTTTATAATTTGACTTTCGCGTTCTGTCTATAATTACTTCTCCTGCACTCTGTCTGATTCGTTATGTTATTGATTGGGACTAATATAAGGTATCCTGTCTCTGAGAAACCTTGTCTTTAATGGGGTCTTGTCTGTCCCCATGCAGTCCTGACTGAGGATCTGGCGTCCAAGCCCAAACGCCTGGAAGAAGTCCTTCAAAAAGGTGGCCCCTCATCCAAAGTTGTGGGAGGAGATGTTGTCCTACCTAACTCCTGGCCCTGGCAGGTGAAACTAGAACCTTTTTACTAGTCCACCATTCCTATGGTGTAGAACGGATAACAACCTCTCCTTCCAGCTATTAAAATTATTCATTGTCTTTAACACTCTCTCTCCTCTCCCTTCTCCTCAGGCCTCTGTGCTGGTCAAGTCTGGTGTCTCCTTCTTCCACATCTGTGGAGGTATTCTGATCAGAAAGGGATGGGTTTTGACTGCTGCTTCCTGTGTGGACAGGTAAGATGAGGGGACAAACAAGATCCTTTAACAAATTGTTGAAAAACATGAATAAATTGAAACAGTATGATAAATATAACAACATAAGAAATAAACAGTTTTAAAGTAATATATGTTATCTCATGCATTGTTATCACACCGCAATACATGGTTAATATCAACACAAATACTTAACATCAAAGTACAAAAATACAAAATAATGTATATTGAAACACAAGTTGAAAGTTTAAAATGAACAACAGTTTCTAATACCCTTTTTCCCCACAATATTGTGTTTGTTTGTGTGTCTCCAGTTCAAACACTTTCCTGGTGGTTCTTGGAGAATACAACCTAATCAGCATTGAGGGAACGGAGCAGCTCATTGCCATCAGCAGGGTTGTCATCCACCCCATGTGGAACAAGGACCTCACAACAGGGTACACAACGTTCTGGAAAAGATTTTGCTAGACGTTTGGATTACATGTTTAACAGTGGTCTCAGTTTAAATAACAAATACTTAAGATTACATGTAATGTGATATATTAAAGTCATATTTTGTCAAAAGAAAAACTTTAGTATACGCAACTTAGAAAATACTTATGATATTTAGTAAATATTCCATGTTAACACACTCTTATTAACAGTCAAGATGGGTGATACAGATGGTACAAAAGGGACTGTTTGATTGGGGAGAAAAATGGTCCTGTCCGTTTAAAACTAAAAACCAACCAGAAGGAAGGGGAAGGCAGATTTGTTTGGATGGAATCAAATGAGTGTGAGGTTACGGTGGGTGTTGAATTTTATTGAGCGGAAAGCTGAGAATGTTAATTTTTTTTACTAATAGTAATTTTTAGATAGTAATTAGTAATTAGATAATCTCCCATTTATTCATCATATTGTACTTATATCAATAATATCCAAATACAAGATCAGTCAGAATTGCCCTGGTACATACTTGGTAAAAGGCGGGCAAAGATTTGAAGAACAGCAGAAAGGTTAAATAGGAGTGTGAGAAGGACGTTGTTTAGTGAATATGTCACAACCTTGGTTTAACATTATCGTCCTCAGGAATGACATTGCCCTGCTTCAACTGTCCACTGAGGCCATCCTGAACTCTGCTGTCCAGCTGGCTGTTCTCCCTCAATCTGGTCAGATCCTGTCAAACAACTACCCCTGTTACATCACTGGATGGGGCTCCACCGTCAGTAAGTTACACAAGTAACTGGAATGACAGGGTTTCCATCTTGTTACTCCTCATCTAACATGTCCCTTGTCCATTTTATAGCCGGTGGTTATCTGTCCAACAGCCTCAGACAGGCTGTCCTGGCCATCGTGGACTACCCGACCTGCTCCGCCCCTACCTGGTGGGGAGCTGTGGCCAAGCCCAATATGATCTGTGCCGGAGGAGGAAGCAAGTCTGCTTGCAATGTAGGACGTCTTCTACGCCTCAGCCACTGGATGTTATTCAGCCCTTCTGTTGCTCTAGAGCCTGTCATAATGAGGCTGACCACCAGAGGGAGACAATGCAATACTTTTTGATAGATACTTCACTGATTAAACATATAACAAATATGTTTAGTAGCCAATTGGGCACCTTCAGCTTAACAGATTTTTAGCAAATAGGGAAGGCGGTCAAAAATACCCTGAAACTGGGTGCTAAAACCATAGCCCTGGTAAAATGAGGGGGGGAAATAGACATTCCCTTGAAATAAATGAAAAACTGGTATCTCAGTACATTCTGTGAAAAGCACAAACATATATGTTTAAAAAACTTCCTAAGGAATGTATTTACTTTTGTCTGATACATATTACATGCTCAGTACTGAATTCTGTAGACTTGATTCATTGGTGGTACTCACCTCCCTCCCTCACTCTCTCCTTTAGGGAGACTCTGGTGGTCCCCTGAACTGCCAGGTGGGGGGAATCTACTACGTCCATGGAGTGACCAGCTTTGTTTCTGGTGCTGGATGCAACACCTTCCAGAAGCCCACCGTCTTCACCCGTGTGTCCGCCTACATCAGCTGGATCACTGGAGTAAGTACTTCACGGCTCAGGAGGAGAGAATAGAGCTACTTTGGTTACAGCACAAATTGTCTATGGCATTTGTATTTAATGACATGCCTCTATTAGATTTTTTAAAAATAAAAATCAATTCTATGGTAGCCTCTGTCACAATAGTCACCGTATTTTGGAAACATTCCAGTTTAAATGGATCCACTTTCCTTTCCCCCACAGTTCACCGGATGACCAGGAACATGTGTTCGGGACAGGTGATACGCTGGGTCCAGTCCTGTGGTTCAGCCCACTCTCTTTCATCTGTCAACACTTCTTTGTATGATTTAGAATACAATGCCAGAACAAAACAATCTTTAGAAAAGGATCATGGTTACTGAAGCAGACATCTCCCACGGGGTTATTTTATACTCAAAATCATATTCACAGACATTTCTGAACTCTAATAAACTATCAAGTGACCTTTTATTCATGTCAACTGTCATGTTATGTCCAAAGTGATCTTATTTTAGTCACAGAATGGTGGGATTTACTGGTGAATATTTGAAAGGGCGTGTCATATGACTACAAGCTCTGACGGTGGCAACTTGGGATGAATGGACACTGACCACACAATACTGCTTAATGACAAGGCAAAACAAGGTTTTTAGAAATGTCTTTACATTTAAGCTCAGGTGCCCTCTGGTTTTATAGATCACTTGTTGTTCACTTATGGTAAATTCAATCAAATTGTCACGGTCGTGACGTTGTGGAGATACGGACCAGACGCAGGCAAGTTTGGCAGTCGGAGAGGTCTTTATTTAATACAAAAAAGAACAGAACAGAAAACACTGAGCACTTGATGATAATGGGTATAAAGCAAATGGCAAACAGGAACAAAACTCACCACCCACATCAGGACACACCATAACATGGAACAATCACTGACCACTGAGGGGAGCAGAGAAACATTTAAACACACACAAATGGCTTAATTGGGACCTGGTGTGAGTAATGACGGAAGACAAGACCAGTGAAGGGGATCGGGATGAGTTCATGACTGTTGGGAAAACCGGAAGAGCGGGAGATGACGGAGCTGTCCGTCACCTCACCGTCACACGATTTACCATGATTTGTCCATATAAGGTCCCAGAGTTGCCATTGCATGTCCGAACAGGAGCCAAGACACAAGGTCAAAGATATTGTCCGCAGAACTCGTAGAAACTGGATGGTGTCAAGGTACAGGTCTGGGGAAGGGTAACAAAAACAATCTGCAGCATTAAATATCTCCAAGAACAATATCCCCAAGTGGCCATCATTATTCTTTAACAACCAACACACTTCCTAGGGCTTAGCATTTGACCAATAATCAGGGCATCAGGGTCTTGATCAGGGAGGTGGCCATTTTAAAACAAGGCTACAGCGATATGTGCTAAGGATGGGGAAGATGTCCATGGCATTTGTATTTAATGACATGCCTCTAATTGAAATTAATAAATAAAAACATATTTTGTGGCAGCCTCTGTCACAATATTCAGTTTTTTGGGAACAGTCCAGTTATAATTTATTAATTGATCAGTTAACTAACTAGTTTTAATTGATTTCCATTCCCCCATAGTTAACTAGTTGAAATGGGGCCTTTTCTCCTGGTTACATGAGTGATCATATCCCAGCACATCCTATTTTTGACACAAAATATAAGTTGAATCTTAAACAAGTCACTGTTTTTTATTCTTTTGAAGTTTTACTAATGAAAGTTAACCAGGCTGATTAATTGTTTTTCAATACTACTGCAATGTGCTTCACTGATGTTTCAGAGTTCTTGTCTATCCTTGTAGTCATGGCAGATACTATAAACAATTTTGGTGATTTCAGTATTAATATGGAAATGTCCAATGACCCTCTACAAAAACCCATTGAAGCGATAATTGATACAATAGGTTTTGTCCAACATGTCTCAGGTCCAGCGTATTGCCACAATCAAACATTAGACTTAGTCTTATCACAAGAAATAGATATTGCAGACCTAATAATCTTTCCTCATAATCCTGGAATATTGGACCACTATTTTACTACATCTTCAATTTAGCTAAAGTAGAGTCTTTAGACAAGCCTGGAAAGACATTACAGTGCAATACCGAAAAGCACTCACATCTGCTTGATTGGCCTATTTCTCCAACCTGATTGAGGTGAACAAAAACAATCCCAAATCTCTTTGAGATAGTTGCAAAGCTAACAAAAACCAATGCTCAACAAGTAAAGTGGGTCTTCACTTCAGCAGTAATGAATACATGAACCTCCTTGATGAAAACACATAACAAACTCCTAAAATAGGTATTGTCCTCAAAATCTCAGTTGTCCTGAGATTGTACAGAACTGCCACTTGAGGTCCTGGGTGATGGTGGCTCCCAGAAATTGAAAGAACTGCAGAGAATTGACTGGGAAGCCACCGACGGCAATTGGGGGAAGGGCAGCTGGGGTTCTCCTGTCCACTATCATCTCCACAGTTTTTAGGGCGTTGACCACATAATCCAATCAGTTGTCATGGAGAAAAGCGGAAATTAGGGTGTTGAATGCCAAACTGAAGTCCATAAACAGGATTCTGGCATAGGTTCTAGGGGAGTCCAGATGCTGGAGGATGAAGTGAAGAGCCATGTTGACCACGTTGTCCACAGACCTGTTGGCTCTGTAGGCAAACTGCAGTGGATCTAGTAGAGGGTCGTGATGGTCGTGAGGTGGAACAGTACAAGGCACTCAAATGACTTCATAATCACAGAGGTCAGGGCAACAGGTCTGTAGTCATTGTGACCCTTCTTGGGGACTGGGATGATGATGATGGACTTAAAACAAGCCAGGGTGCAGCATGTCTCCAGTAATGTGTTGAATGTGTCAGTAAACACAGCAGAAAGCTCATCTTTCAGTGGATGAGGAGACACCGTCTGCTGCTTTCTGGGGATTCTGTCTCATGTCCCTCCAGGATTGAAACATCCATTTTAGTGATGGGATGGGGATGATTGGGATGGGTGATGTGTATAGGGGCCGATGGTGGGGATGATTGGGATGGGTGATGTGTATAGGGGCCGATGGTGGGGATGATTGGGATGGGTGATGTGTATAGGGGCCGATGG